>JAJLSG010000531.1:0-10582 GCA_030567495.1 Ambrosiozyma neoplatypodis | reverse complement strand
TAAACCTTTTATACCACCAGTTAAAACAACATTTGATTGAGCATCAATTTCTTCTTTTGTAACTAATTTCATTCTAATAAATTTAAAAATATTATTAATATTATTGAAAAACCTTTAGAAGAATTCATTAGAAGCAATTATATCAAAAGAATAAATAAAAGTAGGAAATCAGATCGTTTTTATAGAAAAGCGGTTTTTGCTTGAACGGGAATTGAAAGTACATGTAGGGGATTGCTATCGGATTCTGTTTTCTGTTTAGTGACTAGCTACTATTTATCTGAAAAATGTTTAGAGTATTATATTCGGTGTATGCTTATTCCAATTACCAAATGGAAACCAATCTACACCCATTCCAACACCTAAACCAACCAAGATAGTATTAGAGTTATCCTGAATCTGCTCTCCCGGGCTTTGAAGTGCGACAGAGAAAATGTTGTAGAAGCATTTTGGCCATTTTGGGCGTAACAACAAGATGTCAACAGTCAACATGTTTTGTTTTTGAACTATTTTATTTCCAACTAACTAATTACCATTTATTCAAACATGGCCTTAGCCAATTGAAAAGCTAGTGTTTGGTTTATTAATTTATTATTATTAAAATGTCGGTTTGGTTTGTTTTCTTTCTTAATGTTGTTCTTTTGGTTCATATAAAATTTTACAATTTAAATTGAATTCATCTAATATGATGAATGATATTCAAACAGATTTATCTTTTGATATTCTTGATAAGAATTCGTTTATTTCAATTCTTAAAAATTTACCTGATAAAGTATTTAAATTATTAATTAAATATATTTTAATTGAAAATTATGATATTATAAATATTATTCAATTGTTTGATATTAATGAATTAATTAATCAAGTTATTTATAATTTATTATCAATTTCAACTTGTTCAATTTCTGTACATAATAATGGTAATCATATATTTGAATGTTCATTTAATAAACCAATTATTGGAAATATAAATTCAAATTCAATTGAATTTGAAATTTTAATTAATCATATGATTAATCATTTAGTTAAATTAAATTCAATTGATATTTATTTAATAATTATTCAAGGTTTATCAATTTTACCAAATAATATTTTAATTTTTTTAAAATTATCAAAAAATTTAAAATTATCAAATTATCCAAGAATTTTTATTAAAAATTTATTAAAATTAAATTTAATTAATAAAATTACTGAATTTAAAGAAATTAATCAATTATTTGAATTTGATTTTCATGATATTAAAAATTTAAAATTATTAATTAATTTAAATTCAATTGAAATTATAGTAACTGATAATTCAATTATTGATATTTTACAATTAATTGAAAATTTAAAAAATTTAAAAAAAATTAAATTAGTTTTTAAAAATGTTAGTTTTACAAATTCAATAATTAAAAGAATTCAAAATTTAAAAAATTTAAAAAATTTATTTGAATTTGAATTTCAATTTAATTATTCATTTAATGATGATTCTGATTATGAAAGATTATTATTTAATAAATCAAATCCATTACAATTATTAACAAAAAAATTAATTTTAACATTAAATTATTATCCATTAATTTCTTATAATTCATTTTTAATTGGATTTCCAAATTTAAAACAATTAAATTTATATTTTGATCCTGAATTAATTGAATCAACAACAACATCATCATTTAATTTAAATCAATCATTTATTAGATTATATACAACTTCAATAATTAAATTAAAATTATATTATTGTCCATCTCATATTAGTTTTGATTTTAGTAATTTATTAAATTTAAAAACAATTGAATTAAATAATTCAAAATTAATTGTTGATTCATTTAATTCATTATATAATTTACCAATTAAAAATTTATTATTAAATGAAATTGTTTTATTTGGTAATAATGGATTAAATATTAAATATCCATTAAATTTAATTAATTTAAAAATTATTAATTATCCAAATAATAATTCAAAATTTCCAAGATTTATGAATAGATTAAATAAATTAAAAAATTTAGAAATTCAATTTAATAATGAACCATCATATTTTGGTTCATTTAATGATACATTATATTCATTATATTATGGTTTTGAAGAAGATTTAAAAAATGATCAAGATTATTTATGTTTCCCAATTGAATTTTTTAAATCTTTACCAAATTCAATTAATTCAATTAAAATTAATTTAACTAAGATTAATAAAATTAATAAAATTAATGAATTTGATTTTTCAATAATTAAGAATAATTTAAATTATTTTGAATTAATTAGTTTTAATATGGTTTCATTACCTTTTAATATCAAATATTTAAATTTAAATTTAAATTTGAATTCATATCCTAATTTTGATTTTAATTCATTATCAAATAAATTAATTGGATTAAGAATTAAATTATCAACTTTATCAATTACAACTAATGAAACAGTGATTTATTATAAATCATTAAATCAATATCTTAATAAAAATCAAAATTATTTAAAATCATTAAGATTATTTTCAAATTTTAAAAATAAATTAATTAATTTAAAGAATTTACATTTAAATAATTTATTAAATTTAGAAATATTAACATTAGAATTAATTAAAGATTTTAAAACAATATCAATTAATAATAATATTAAGATTGAAATCAATCAATTACCAAGAAATTTAAAAAGATTTAATTTTTTAATTTCAAATGAAAATGAAAATACAGGTAATGATAATGATGATGATGATTTTGAATTAATTAAATTTTTTAAATCAAATGAAATTGATTTAATAGTTTATGGAAATGAAATTGAAAATAATCAAATTATTGAAAATTGTGGATTGATTGATCAAGTTAATGTTATTTATAAAGAAGATGATGATTATTTATTTAAAAAACCTAGATTGATTTAGTTGTTTTGTTTTTTTGCTTTTATACTCTCTTTTCGTTTACTTAACACTTAGAATAATAATACTTTAATAATATTAATAAATAATAATAGTAAATACAAATACATTAAATTTAATAATTAACAAAATACAAATAACCATTTCTAATAATCTGTTTATTCATAAGCTGTGTAGAAATAATAATCTGGAGTTTCATTATCATCATCGTTTTCTCCATCTTCTTCATTTTCACCATCATCAAGATCTTCATCATCAAGATCATAACCATCATCATCATCATCATCATCAATATAATCTTCTCCATAATCATCTTCGTCATCATCACAATCACAATCACAATAGTCATCTTCATCTTCATCTTCATCATCATCATCATCATCAATATCAGGTATATCAGTTGTAGTATCATCAAAAGTATCAGTTTGTGTAGGAATTGAACTAGTATAAGCTTCAGTAGCTTGAACAACTGGAGTTGGATAAGAATTATATAATTGAGAATAAAAACTTGAATAAGTACTAGTAATTGAAGAATCAATAGTAGTTAAATCAGCTTCATCTAATTGAGAATAAAATGAAGAAATAACACCACCTAAAACTTCGACATCAATTGAAATATCAGATGTTCCAGTTAATGAATCAAGTCGACTTTCTTGAATAGTAAATGCTGCATATAAACCGGGATCTAATGATGAATAATAATCAGAATAATCTTCTAATTCTAATTCCATAACACCAATTGATGCTAAACTTGCAAATTCTTCATCTAAATTATCAGAATCATAATCTTCAATTATATCAGCAGATGATAATGATAATTTAAGTAAAGTTGTAAAGATTGTAGTTAATATAGCTTTGTTGAACATTTTTTAATTGAATGTACTTAGTTTAAGTCATTCTCTAGGTAATGATGATCTAAGTTGATAAGGTGGAAGATGAAGAGTTTATATAATGTGTATAAATCAGGGCATATGAATAGGGAATAGGGAGTGGTTGAAATGAAATTTAAGAGATGCTCGGGCAGATTTACATTAGGGACTTGTTCAATTTATATTAAATAGCTAGACTGGTGTTCCTGGTATTCTATAATTAAAATCAATTGAAAGCAATATGAAAAAGAGAGTTCATCCATAAACTGATAAACCCCTAAAATGAAAAACTGAAAATGTTGATGGGTTTGTGGCGCACGCTGGTGGCTGGGTGTGGCGGGTGAAAACAGGTCATTTTCATGTTTTGCAATCATATAAAAGAGGATCTGTTTCTTAATTCATTAGATGATACTTGATAATTCTTTTTTCTTATCAGTTTAATTAATTAATTAATTAATAAAAAATGTCTAATTCAAATACCCCAATTGATCATTCAAGTTTATCAACTATTTTAGATTCTAATTTTGATGGTTCATATAATCAATCATATGTGATTTCAAATTATACATCTCATAATCAAGCTAATAATAATATCAAGAATACTGATAGTGATAATACAAAAGAAAATGATGAGATGATGACTCCTGATGAAATTGAACAATCTGGTTTATTTCATTCTTATGTTGATACTACTGTTGATTCTGGTGCTTTATCAAAAGTTGAAAATTTGAAATTAAATTCATGGTTTGGATTATGGTTTGTTTTGATGGTTGCAATGAATATGGGTAATTTAATATGACCATGGGTATAATTAAGTATAAGTATAAGTATAAGTCTAATATAAGTATAATATAAGTATAAGTAAATTCTGCTACCAAAATCCAGTCACGTGACTCATCCGTGCACCGCCCGGTTTTCCAATTTTTCAAATGAGTCAAATCAAAATCAAAATATATTCAAATATTTATCATTTATTCCTTCTAAAAAGATCACTTTATAATTGTCAATTCATATATCTTAATATAAATGTTAGCTGTGAATAACCCAGTGAAACTTTTATCAAAAAGTTTATCTCTTTTAAAGAGATTTCAAAGTGGTTATAATAGAGATATTCCAACTAATCCTGAAGCTTGTTCAAAATTCTTAGAAAAATTCCCTGATTTAACTCAAAATGATTTATTACCAAATGGTAGACCTGATTATGTTAAATTAATTCTAACTTCAAGAGTTTATGATGTTATTGATGAATCTCCAATTACAAATGCAATTTTATTATCTCAAAAAACAAATTCAAATGTTATATTAAAAAGAGAAGATTTATTACCTGTTTTTTCATTTAAATTAAGAGGTGCTTATAATATGATTGCTAATTTATCTGAAGAAAGAAAAGCAAAAGGTGTTATTGCTTGTTCTGCTGGTAATCATGCTCAAGGTGTTGCTTATTCAGCTAAAAAATTAGATGTTTCTGCAACAATTGTTATGCCTGTTGCAACTCCATCAATTAAATTTCAAAATGTTGCAAGATTAGGTTCAAAAGTTGTTCTTTATGGTGATGCATTTGATGATGCTAAAGATGAATGTAATAGATTATCAAATGAAAATGGTTTAACTAATATACCTCCTTTTGATCATCCTTATGTTATTGCTGGTCAAGGTACAATTGCAATGGAATTATTAAGACAAATTAAATGGAATAAATTAAGTGCTGTTTTTGTTGCTGTTGGTGGTGGTGGTTTACTTGCTGGTATTGGTTCTTATTTAAAAAGATTAGCTCCTCATGTTAAAGTTATTGGTGTTGAAACAATTGATGCTGATGCAATGTATCAATCTTTAAATAAAGGTGAAAGAGTTGAATTAGATTCTGTTGGTTTATTTGCTGATGGTACTGCTGTTAAATTAGTTGGTGAAGAAACTTTTCAAACTTGTCAAGATTTTGGTGTTGATGAAGTTGTTAGAGTTACAACTGATGAAATTTCTGCTGCTGTTAAAGATGTTTTTGAAGATACAAGATCAATTATGGAACCATCAGGTGCAATGACTGTTGCAGGTATGAAAAGATATATTTTACAACATCCTGAAATTGATCATTCAAATAAAACTTATGTTCCTGTTTTATCTGGTGCTAATATGAATTTTGATAGATTAAGATTTGTTAGTGAAAGAGCTGTTTTAGGTGAAGGTAAAGAAGTTTTCTTATCTGTTCAAATCCCTGATAAACCTGGTACTTTCTTAAAATTACAAAAAATTATTGATCCAAGAAATGTTACTGAATTTTCATATAGATTTAATGATCATAATGCAAAAAATGGTATGGCAAATATTTTTACAAGTTTTAGTGTTGTTAATAGACAAAAAGAACTGGAACAAGTTTTAAAATCAATTGAAGAAGCTGGCTTTTCTGCTTTAGATTTATCTGATAATGAAATGGCTAAACAACATGGTAGATATTTAGTTGGTGGTAAATCTTTTGTTCCAAATGAAAGATTAATTTCATTTGAATTCCCTGAAAAACCAGGTGCATTAACTAAATTCTTAAGTAATATGGATATTAATTGGAATATTACTTTATTCCATTATAGAAATCAAGGTGATGATATTGGTAAGATTTTAGCTGGTATTTGTATTCCAGTTGAAGATAATGAAAAATTCAATTCTTTCTTAAAAGGATTAGGTTATAATTATAATGATGTTACTGATAATGTTGTTTTTAAAACATTTTTAACTAGAGATGATTAGAAAAAGAAAACAAAAAAAAATCTAAAAAACAAAAAAAAAAATTATTTATAAAGTTACTTTCATATTTACAATTAATCTTATATATTTGCATTTACTTTACTATGTTTGTGTTTTTTTATCTTTAAAATGGAAGATTATATTTATTATTCAGTTAACTTTACATTTCGTAATATTATGTTTAAGTTTACAAATTACAATATTAAGTACTAATAAAGGAGTATCTTAATAAACACATTTTAAAAAGTTAAACCAAAATAAAATGAAAAACAAATGCAAGGGTAAGGGTAAGGATAAAAGCCTAAAACATAAAAAAACTAATAATCTTTTAATCTTAATAAAATTGTTTAAAATTTGATAATTGATCATCACCTACAGTAGCAAATCTAACTTTTTTCTCTTGTTTAACATTATTTATATCCTCCTCATTATCATTAGAAATACCTGATTTCTCTTCTTCTTTTTTAATTGGAATATTTTCAGTTTCATTTAATTTTATGTTAGTTTCTTTAACTGGGGAAGCTGATTTCAATTGATCATCTGATCTATCAGTATTATTCTCTTTCTCCTTTTTAATTTTTTTATTCTTATCACCTAATTTAACTAGATTATAATAACCATTTTTAACAGTTGGACATTTAGTTGTACCATGTTCATTAGACTGACAAATTCTGCATAACTTAGGACAATCTCTAGCTTTATGTTCAGTTGATTTACAATTCCAACAACATGGAACACCATCATCATTTGAATTGACTTTATTTGGACAATCTCTTGCAATATGACCTTTATCTTTACATAAATAACAAATTAATGTTGAAGTATCTCTATCAGGACATTGTGAAGCCTTATGATCTTTTGAATTACAAACAAAACATGCAAATCCACCATATCCTCCTCTATTACTTCCAGTACTATTATTATCATTATTATTATTAGTATTATTATCATTGTTAGGAGGACTTGTTCTATAAGGACAATCAGCAGCTTTATGATCATGAGAATTACAAACAAAGCATCCACCTTTTCTACCATCTCTACCAAGACCATCATTTAAAGGATGTCTTTGAGGACAATTTGCAACTTTATGATTTGATGAATTACAAATAAAACATCTTTCATCATTTTTTCTTTCTGGACAAAATGCAGCTTTATGTGAAGTTGAACCACAAACAAAACATGAACTTGGATCAAATGGAATATTTTTTCTATTTGGACAATCCATAACTTTATGTTGATCTGAATTACATATAAAACATTTTAAACCAATACTTGGTGTAATTGATGCATGTTTAGGTGGAGGTGAAATACCACGTTCAATTGAATAATCAGGTCTATGATTAATACGTCTATATGAAGTATAAGAATTATTATTATTTAAATCATTTTCAATACGTTTTGAAGGACATTCAGTTGAAATATGTCCATAACCTTTGCAATTATAACATTTTTTATTTCTTCTGTTATTATTGTAATTATTATTATTTGAAGGTTTAAATCTACCATTATTTGAATTATAAGCATGTGTATTATTATGTTGAATTGGATTATAAGGTGTAACAGTTGCTGTTGTAGTTTGAGCAACTCTAACTGGGTATATTGGATCTGATCTTTGATTTTGAGGAGGAAGAGGTTGTTGATTATAGGGTTGATATGGATTTGCTTGATATGGAGGTTGCTGTTGTTGTTGTTGTTGCCTTTGAACCTGTTGTTGTAATTGTTGAAGTTGTGTTAATAAGGCTAATGCATCAGGTTGAATAGGTTGTTGTTGTTGTTGTTGATAATTTTGATTTGTTACATTTAAAGGCATATAAGGAGGAGGATTATGGTATCCATTATTATTATTCTGTTGATAATTGTAGTTATTGTTATTGTTGTTATTATTATTCTGATTGTTTGAAGACCCATTTGGACCTTCTACATGGTAATTTCGGTAAGGTTGGCTCATTTTCCACACAATAAACTCACTCTACCTTAGCACTATCAAAACTCTTTCTCAACTGTCGGTAGTTCTAACTTATTTAAACAAAGTAGTTGAACTTGTTCAAGAAGAAAAAGGTATCCTAATGTTGTTTCATCGATATCATGATCATGTTCTTTTCTTGCTGGCAAAACTTTTGGCAGGTCGTGCGCGCGCAAACCAGAACAGAGCACGTGATCAAAGTCAGGTGACCATATATTAATTTATATATAGCTATAGCTATAGCTATACATTTAACTACAATATTTTATCAACATTAAAACCTTTTAAACATCTAATAACTTCTTCATCTGATATTCCTTTATTAATTTTATTTAAATTCAATTTAAATTCATCTCTAATTCTTTCACGAGTATACCTCTTCCAAATAAATTTATTAACTCCTGTTTCAAAATATAAATATTTTATCATAATTTTTAAATTATTTTGTAATTCATTATATTGTTTATACGATAAACTCTTTTGATTAATTGAACGTAATATTGTTGTGAGCCTAACTAATAATTTAGTTGAAAATTTACATAATGCATTAAATTTAATATCTTTTAAATTTGTTTTTTCTTCAATATTATTTAAAAATTGAATTAAACCTGATAAATCTAATGATCTTATGAAATAATCAACTATTGGTCTAATTTCTGAAATATGAATATCTTTAGAACTTTCCAACACTTTAGTAACTTTATAAAAACTATTTGATTTAAGTAATTTAATAACTTCATGTGATTTATATTCTTTTTCAAATAATTGTATAATTTGTTGAAATTCTTTACTTGGATTATACATAATAGATAAAGCATTTATATTTTCATCAACTAAATAAGAAGACATGAATATTTTTCTAATATTTTCTGCTTCTGGTGTTTCGGAATATAGAGTAGTTTTAAATCTATTAATTGAACTTAAAGAAAACCAATCACGAATTCCAATAGAACTTGTAAATGCATGTATGTGAAATCTAATTGGATAGCTAGACATTGAATAGTTTTTCTCTTCTTTGCGAATATCAGCAAGTCTAATTAAATTTAATGTTAAAACACGCCATCTAGCATTATATTTAAATGTTCTAATTTGATTTTCTCTAACCAATCTCCAAACCTTTTTTTCTAAATTATGAAAAGCATTATGAAATTTATAATTAATACGTGCTCTTTTCTCTAGATTATTACTACTCCATGAATTTATAAATGGTAACATATATGGATGTAAATTATTTTTATCCATATAAATCACAATTGAGCGAATATCTGAAATTGCCCAATTTGAATTAAATTCAATAAAATAATAACATTCTAATAATCTATCTTTTTCTAAAAATAATCTAACTATTTCTTGTTTTTCTTTCATATTTAAATTTAAATTAATTGAATTTTGTTTTATATATTTAATAAAATCATGTAAATTAGATGATTTAAATAATTCAACTAAATCAGGTGATGTTTTATGATCATGCTTAAAAGTTCTTTTATTTGTATTAATATCATTAGGTGTTGTAGTTGTGGGTATTGATGAATAATTTCTAGTTTCTTTATCTTGAAAAATATTTGATGTTCTTTGATTTGAAATTGAAGATTGGAATTTAGGCCAAAGGGAATAGATTGCAGGTTTATAAGTTATCTTAGGTCTTGACTGAAACCTTATTGCTCTAATTAGCATTTGTGTAATTGAAATTGAATTTGTTTAGACTGTTTGGTTATGTTGTTTTATAGATAAAATCAAATTATTAAAAATGAATGAATGAATGTAGTTAAATTTTTCAGAAATCGGTCACGTGCCATATAATCATGTGATCATAGATCACGTGCATTAGTTTCACGTGCCCAATAATCACGTGCCACAACATTTTCTCTGTCGCGGATCCCACGTGTTTACATTTGGTCCATATATATTTCTACTTAAATAATAAAACCAGATCCACGTTCAACAACCATCCAAACCATTCACACAATTGGCCAGCCAAAATCATCGCATTTATCATAATATTAACCAGAAATTTTAAAGAGAAACTAGATTAGATCGACCATTCGATCTGTAGAATTTGTGTTTATAAATCACAATTCTGTTAATATATGATGTTTGGTAGCTGATTTGAATTTATTTGATTCTTATCAAAACTGAAAAATTTAAAGTTGAACTTCAATTTATATA
>JAJLSG010000530.1:0-10582 GCA_030567495.1 Ambrosiozyma neoplatypodis | reverse complement strand
ACAACAACAACAACAACAACAACAACAACAACAACAACAACAACAACAACAACAACAACAACAACAACAACAAACTCAACAATTAGGATCAGGAATGCTTCCTCAACAACAACAAGTTCCAATGTCAAATATGCCTGTTCCTCAATTACAACCTCCACCACCTCCATATCGTCCTACAACACCTCAACAACAACAACAGATCGAGCAAGCTCAAGGAAGAAGTTCTCCAATTGGTGGCTTAATTCCTAAAAGAATGAATTCTCCTTTAAATTCTCAACCAACTCATTCAACTCATATGGTTCATTCATTATCAAATCAAGCTTTGAATTCATTAGATCAATCTAAAACTAGATCATCTTCTGCTGCTTCATTAAATTTTATAACTAATCCTCAAGATCAACCATTACCTTCACAACAACAACAACAACAACAACAACCTCCAACTTCACAATCACAATCTCAAGTTCAAACTCAAACTCAAGAGCATCCATCTCAATTACCTCCATTAGAAGAAAAACCGCAAACTAAAGCTTATTCATTTAATAACCCACCAAGATCTGTTCCAGCTAATTATGATAATAAACAAACTACCCCTCAACGTCAACAACCACAATCTAGTTCATCTTTTAATTCTAGAAATAATTCATTTACCGGTTTAAGTAATGGTACATCAACTAGTTCAAATACAGTTTATTCATTATTAAATCATAATGATCAACCACCACCACCTCCACCTCCTACTTCTTCTAATAATGAATATACTTCTGGTAATAAAAGGGATTTAGAAGTTGCTGGGTCTTCAGGAAATGATTTAAAAAGACTTAAAAATTAGATGAAAAAGAATTGTTATTATTATTTGTTTATTAGGCGTTACTTTACTCTTTTAGTTTTTCTTCTTGTACCTGTGAATCTATGGTATATACATTTTGTATTTTTAGTTCCTGTTAGAGTTGTTTTACTTGGAGATTATAAAAATGTTTTGGTTTGTTTATCTGTTTGTTTGTTTGTTTGTTTTTTGGTTTGTTGTTTTTCTTAACGATAATTATTAATTAATCAATACAATTAAATTTTATGTTCTTTTATTGTTACAATTACATGCTTAATATGCTTTCTTTTCAATTTAGATTAATACTTCCACTCTGTTCTTTTTTAACTTTTTTTATTTTATTTTATTTTATTTTCTTATTCATTCATTAGATATATATTTTCAATCATCAAATATGTTTTTTTCAATAATATCGTTGGTTTTAAATATAAAATTTTCATTATAATTACTTAGATTTTTGAATTTTTTTACAATTATATTTAATTGTTATTGTTATTATTATTAATTTGTTTACTGATTAATTGTTAATTATTAATTATTTGTTTCTTCTACTTTATTTTGTGATATTTAAAAGTATCAATAATGTTCTTTCTTTCTTTCATATTATGTTTTATAGCTTGCATTTTCTTTACATTTTTTTTCCTATCCTATACTTTACTTTTACTTTTACTTTTAACTGCTATTATAAAACCTTTGCTTACATTATATAGGGCCAAACATATTACAATTAAATTAATTATTTTGCCTATATATATATATTTTTCTTTTCATGCTTTTATATAATTTAAACTATACTATACAATATTTAATATAACGAACAAATTAATTAGTAAATAAACCTAGTTAGATGCAAAGATCATATGAAATTACAAAGAACAAAAATCAAAAAAATATCAACTATAAAAATCAATTCAAAATTTTTTAAAAAAGTTAAAAAAATTAAAAAAATTGGATTACCATATAATTTCAATCAATTGTTAAGTAATTAATTATTTTATTTAATCTTGATTTTTCTAAATGATGACCACGGATTAAAATTTATAGATTAGATTTGTGACTTTAATTAAATTAATTATGAACCAGAATTAAAGAAATTTAAGATATCTAGAATCTAGATACGTACGTATATATATACCTTAAGCATGAATTGGTTCAGAAATTTGATTTCTTAAATTGTGATCATGTCTATAGTTATACTATATAGTTAGCTATATATGTGTACATGTATAGAGTATAGAGTACTGGAGTTACTGGACCTAATATCGATCATCATACGGTGTAAATTATCGACTTAAGGAATGGGACGTTTTTAAGCATGCAGTGTGGGTTATCTTTATCTTTAATTAATTAATTTAATTAATTGTGCATGCATGGAATATTATATTAATTTAATTTGTATCAATTTAATTAATTAAGCTAAAACATTTTTAGAAGATGCCTAAGAATGGTAATTAAAAAAACTAGAGAGATCGAAAAGAGAAAAGTAAAGGTTAATTTAAGAAAAGAGAAAAGAGAAAAGAGAAAAGTAAAGTTTAAGAAGGGGGAGAATAATAATCAAAGCAAGTATAAAGTAAAGTAAATTAAAACAGATCATACATATAGTAAATAACTCAATGAGTACCAACAAGGAATCTTTTTTTGCTTTTAACATGTTTATCATCATATTCAGTCTTTTCTTTATAATCAATTGGAAATTTAGAAATACTAGAACTTCTTTTAAATAATTTAAAATCATAACCTTCTGGATGACCTAATCCAGTATTAATCTCAACACCATTTGAACCGCCACCAACAATGGCATTATTAGTTGTATTATAAATATGTTCATCATCAATTGAATGAAGATCAAATACATGAGAATAATAATAAGCTGGTTCAACTATTTGTTGATAATCATCATGATTATCATTTGATTCTGCTGACCATCTTTTTGAATCTGTTAAATTATAACTATTGCTTGGTTGAACATATAAAATAACATCAGGTAATTTAAAATCATAACTATGTATTGTACGTTTGATATCATTTAATGAATTTTTAACTTTATCATTAATTGGTAATTTACCAGTACCAATTCTAATTGAAAAAAATAATTTATTTTCACATTGAAAATAATTTGATAATTTTATTGAATTCATAATTGGATGATGATTTGAATATTGATTATTATTATTTTTATTAATTTTTTCAAAAAATGTTTCATTATTATCTTTTAAAAAAATTGATAATGTTGTATCTAATGAATAAATTTTATATTTTTCATTGAATTGAAAATCTTTTAAATCAAAACTAGCTTTATTACCTAATCTTTCTTTAAATAAACATGTTTCAATTTTATCATTAAATGATTCATCATATTTTGAACTATCAACTAATATTTTAAATTTTTGTATCATTATTGCTTCAATTACATCAATTTCAAAATAACCAAGTTTAGTTGACATATTATTATATGATAAATCATTTGGTAAAATATCAGGAGCTTTAGCTTCAATTTTAATTGGTAAATTAGAAACAGGAGCATGTAAATCCAATGGATTTGTTAAAGCTAAAGTTATAATCAAAGTAATATCATTACATCTAGTGATTGATTTAGCATAGCTTTCACCCCAATGATTTTTAATAAATTTAGCTGAAGTACCATGATTTGTATTTGATATAATACCACCTAAAATTGGATCAGGTAAGAATGTTTTCCATTTATCTTTATAAACATAAGAATCAGAAATATCAATTGAATTAAAAATAAATTGACTTGGATCAATTGAATAATCTAATGAAGTACCTTGATATTTAATTGGTGCTTTAAAATCCAATTTTGTTGTTAAATTACTTGATGAATTTAAATAATATTCAATTCTAATATAAATTTCATATTGAATTGTAATATTTGCTTTTTTCTTATCACCAAATGAATCACATGATGAAGGTAGATTAATTTGATCAGTTGGAAATTGAAAATCAATTGCATATTCTAAAAAATAACCTTCAGGAAAATCAACTGGACTATCACTTTTAAAAGCATTTCTTAAATCATTGAAAAAAATATCAGTTCTTGATAATTCATCTAAATGTTCATCATCATCCTCATCATCTTTCTTATTCTTTTTATTTTTTGAATTCTTACGTTTATGATCTTTCTTTTTCTTTGATTTCTTCTCATTGATATCATCATCATCATCTTTTTCTTTTTCTTCATAATTATTATTAACTGTTTCACTCTTTTTCTTAAAGAATGATGATTTCTTCTTCTTTTTCTTTTCATCAACACCTCCTTCTTCTTCTTCATTATTATTATTAATATAAGAAGGTTGAGCTTCTAGATTAACATTTTGAATAGTTTTTGAATATCCTTTAAAACCAATATCAATTGAAGTTATCTTAGTTGAAGTTTTTAAAAATTTTAATTCAATTTTGCCTTTAATTTGATTATGAAGTGGATCAAAAGTTTGAGTATAATTTGGATATTGAATTATAAATTTTGGTGATATGGTATTTTTATGATGATCTTTATCAATACAATGTGGTAACATTTCAATTTATCTGAATGATTCAACTTATGATTGTTATACTACAATTTAACATTTCAAATAAGAAAAAGGATTCTGTGTTGGATTTATAGAGAAGTAAAAAGTGTTGATCAAACATGGGCTTGGCTGGTGGTATATAAAGGTCGTCAGGCGGGAGAGAGAGAGAAGGAAAGGTACTTTCAAATTTCAATTTAGTGGTCAATGGTCATATTGGCCAATCCCTTTGCTGGATATATCGTGACTATAGTGGTATCCAGCAGCACATCTTGAATATCATGAGTTTCATTGGTTGATTGTATTTAATTGGTTGTAACTTGTGGGTGGTTATGAATCTTGTGATCGATGTGTTGTGGTTTGATTTTAGTTTTTAGCTACGTTTTATTTATACGCCAGGGTCTTTTTGATTCAGGGGTAAGAGCCGCGCGAGGCTGGAGCTCAACGGGAGTGGAGTGGCGGGAGGGCTGGGTATACGCGGCGATGGAAGCCGCAGAGACGTGAATGATTGACAGATGGCTCATAGAACGGCTTTGGGTGTTCAGCGGCTATAGGAGACTCGATCAAATTACTTTAATTTATGTTTAATTATATGGATTAGTTAATAGATAAATAAATAAAATTAATTAATGGTATATACAAGAATAATCTACTCAATCATCTTAACTTCTTCTTTACCATCTAATAAATAAGTTTCTTTATTTCTAGCTTCTTGTAACTTTTTAACATAATCAATACCACCTAAACATTCAATTTTCTCAACTAATAAACCAAATTCACCATTTATGCCATCAGCAACAGATAATCCAATACTTTTAATTCTTTCAGTTTCAAATTCATCTTGATGTTGAACTTGAACAGTACCTCTATTAGTTAAAACGAAATCATTCAATTGAATGAAAACATCTTGCCAAATTGGTGCTTTTAAATCATCTGATAATTCAATTGGTTTTGAAGTAAATAATCTATGTTGATATAAATCTGTTCTTGACATTGTATCAGTTTGAATATTAACCATATATTTTCTATTTGGTGTTAAATTACAAATTCTTAAATATAATACAACATAAGGTGAAAAATCCCACCATGTATTTGTATATTTGATAGACCAATAAAATGGCTTATATTGATAATTTGGATCCATATGTCTGTTTTTAGTTTTCATCATACACCATCCTGATTTAATTATTTTTTTTGGATTGATTGGTGGTAATGCAGTATTTAAATTTCCATGAAAATGTCCTACTAGTTTATGATCTAATTTAGTTATATTATTATTATTTTCTTCAGTTATTGATGATTTTATTTCTCTTTTGATACGATATGGTTCAAATAAAGCTGTTGAAAACCCTCCTATTGTTTCATCTGATGTTGTTTGAATTCTGTTAAATGATGATAAAGTTGTAAAATCTAATAATGAAAGTTTTGTTGGTCTTGGACCTCTAGTGAAATTTTGTTTTAGAAATTGTCTGAACTGACTCATGGCTTGAATAATATTTATAATTTGGTTATGATCTATTCCTTGGGTTATCAGTTGTTGTTTTAAGAAAGAAAGTTCAACTTTTTAGAGGAACCGAGAAGCGGGGGATTCGGGCCGGGCTGTGCAGAATCTGCAGATGTTTAACAAATACTTATAAAATTAAAACAATATTAAGATGAAAACTAAATATAAAACTAAACAAGTCTATTTAAAATAGAATATGCCTTTAACTCTAACTTATTCATGAAATTTAAAAATTTACTACCTGTATTACCACCTGAAGTAACTCTGAATCTTGAATCAAACTTTGAAGCTAAAACTAATTGTTTAAAAAATGATAAAACAATCATTGTGAAATATAATCTAATCAGTGTTGTACCTAAAGTTAAAACAATAGTTAAGAATAATTCATATGATTCGGAAGCAGATTGAGATTCTAATTCTTCTGAAACTCTTTTAATTAAATGAACAGCACCTTTTGAAGCTAATAAACCTTTACTAACAGCACCAACATTAACACCGGCAGAATCTAATGAAGCATCACTTGATAATCCATCATCGTCAACTTCAACATCACCAGTTTTAAATGTACCTGAAGTAGTTGTATCAACAGTAGTTTCACCTATGCTCTCTTTACTTTGTTCGGCAAACCAAAACCAAACAAAATATAATGTGAATAAACAACCAATAACTGTATCTAAAAGATAAACAAAAACAACTAATGAAAATGAATTCATTGATGGATTTCTTACTTGTTTAATACCGATAATATAAAATACAAGAACTATGGTTGAAGAAAGGTAAAACAACCATTGCATGAAATCTATCGGATGTCCCGTTATAAGTGATAGCAAGCCAAAGACTCCACTCATTCTATTAATAATACCATATAAAAGAATTAGTTCAACACCTGTATATAAAGGTAAAATACCTAAAAATTTCTGATGAGAAGTTGGATCCAGAACCATGGTTGTTAGTAACTGAGTTATTGATTGTCTTCTTGGTCTTGTTCTGCTGTTGTTATTTGTATTATTCATGATTGTAAATTGTAATCAAATAGAGATTAACATACTTTTGGTAAGAGTTTTGTGAAAGACATCGTATAGGGAAGGATATAATTATGGGAGTTTGAAAATAATTGTATCCCTGTAAGCAAGCTAGCTGTCGTTTAGTAAGATAATGGTTGTTGGCACTGCATCAAGTGACAGTGACAGTTAAACTTCCCTATTGAATTTTTTTCATTTCGAGGTGGTGGTTCAAGTCCGGGATTACGGTGGCGCGTGGCTGTGGCGAGGGGGGCGCAGAGCACAGCCGTGAAAATCTTTTTTTTTATAAAATTTTGATTTTGATAACTACTAGAGTAGAGTAGAGTAGAGTAGAGTAATTCATAACAATTATATCCAAATTATGACTCAAGAGCAAAGCCTATCAACTGGTATTCAGAAGGTTTCTATTAGAGATAAGGAATATTTCTCAGATGATGATTATACTTCATCTGATTCAGATTATACTGATGATGAATCTTCAAAACCATTAAATCATCATCATAACAATACAAATGGTAATACAAATAATGTACCAGTTTCAAATAAACAAGTTTTAAAAGAAAAAACAGAACTATATGAAAAAATCTCACAAAAAATCAATTTGGATCAATATTTACATACAAAACATAGAATAACAAGAGATAAATCTGAAAGAGCAACAGTTGATCAAGTTTTAGATCCAAGAACATTAAAATTTTTATCTAAATTTTTCAAAAGTGGTTTATTAACAGAAATTAAAGGTTGTATTTCAACAGGTAAAGAAGCAAATGTTTATCGTGGTATTAATTCTGAAAATAATAAAGAATTAGCAATTAAAATTTATAAAACTTCAATTTTAGTTTTTAAAGATAGAGAAAGATATGTTGATGGTGAATTTAGATTTAGAAATACTAAAAATCAATCAAATCCAAGAAAAATGGTTAAAGTTTGGGCAGAAAAAGAATTTAGAAATTTAAAAAGATTACATATGTCTGGTATACCATCACCTGAACCAATTGATTTAAAATCTCATGTTTTAGCAATGGAATTTTTAACAGAAGGTGATGGTAAACCATCTCCAAAATTAAGAGATTATCAATTCAAAGATATTGAAGAAGTTGCTTTTTTCTATCATAAAATGTTGATTTATATGAGATGGTTATTTCAAAAATGTAGATTAGTTCATGCTGATTTAAGTGAATATAATTCAATTGTTCATAAAGGTGAGTTATATATCTTTGATGTTTCTCAAAGTGTTGAACCTGATCATCAAATGAGTATGGATTTCTTAAGAATGGATATTAAAAATGTGAATGATTTTTTTTCAAGAATTAAAAAAATTAATGTTTATCCAGAAAGATTTATTTTTAAATTTATTATTGAACCATGGAATTTAATTTATAAAAAAGGAGTTAATGATGATAATATTGTTGAAGATGAAAATTTCGATTATTTAGAAAATTATTTAAATGATTTACCATTAATGAATGAAAATGATGAAGATCAAAAGCATGAAGATGAAGTTTTTAGAAGTTTACATTTAGTTAGTTCGTTAAATCATTTAGAAGAAAGAGATTTCGAAAAATTTGCTAAAGGTCATATAGACACATTAAGAGATTTAGTTAATGAAGAAACATTAGAAAAACTTGAGAATACAAATGAAAATGAATCGTCAAATGAAGATGATGATGATGATGAAGATGACGATGAAGATGATGATTCAGATGATGAAAAGGAATTTGAAGAAAGAGAAAAAGGTCCACTTAAAGGTAAGAAATTTGAAGATAAGGATGACAAGAAAGAAAGAAAGAAAGCAGCCAAAGAAGCAGCAAAGGAAAAGAGAAAGAATAAGATGAAGAAGAGTGTTAAGAAGAAATTGGTTAAAAAAGGTCATCATAAATGAGTCTTTCTGATGTAGTAAATTTTTATTTATTTATTTTTATAATGCTTAATGTGTACTATAGATTTTCTAATACAACAAATATACGATAAAAAAAATATAAATAATACCTAAATAGTAAATAATAATAAATGTAAAAACCAAAATGTAAAGAAATAATCAAATAATAAAAAATATCATTGCATCACATAGATCCACCAGATCGAGAATCACCACCAATAATACCTGCCATTTCAAGTAATGCTTTACCATCGTCCCAATTCTTAGCATTAAGTCTTTTTCTAGATTCAGCTTCTCTATTCTCCCATTCCCATTGTTTTCTTTGTTCTTCTAGTTCTTTTTCAGTACCACATCCCCAAACTTCCAATTCATTAATTTTAAACCAAGTTTCATATTCAGGAATATCAGGTTTACTATAACCCGAACCAGTTTCAAAAGTACCTGGGAATCCTAAATGTCTGAAATTAGCAATTTCTATACTATTTTCAATTGTTAATGCAACTTCGCCAGGTCTATAAACTTTAACAACACCTTTAGTTAATGGAGGTCTTGAACCAAATCCAATACCACCTCCAATTGTATTAAAATAAAAGAAATTAGATTGAAATTTAGATGATCTAAATATATTTTGTCTTGGTGATAATTGTGCTATAAAAGTTTCTTCATCACCAATACATTCTGAATTACTTATATGCCATGGTGTTTTAACATAAACCATAAATGTAACTTGTTTTGAATTATTATCTTCATTTTCAGGTAATTGTTTAGAATTTTTACTTGGATAAAATTTAGGAAAATCAGATTTAAAATTCTCAAATGTTTTATTCTTAGTTGGATGAATTGGATCAATATATCTACCTGAAATTAACATTATTGTTGGAGCATTCCATTTCATGATTTTTGATTCTAATGACCTTATAGAAAATCCAAATTTAGATCCTGTGTATAAATTTCTTAATCTTGTAAAGACTAAATCCGATGGAAGAAAAGTCGCCATTTGTGATAATAATTCTTCTTTAAGGATTTTATATCCAGTTAAATCAGAAGATGATTCAAATGGGGTTATAGAAGAAGTCTTCTCATCAAATAACAGTGGTTTAAGAAAAGAAAAGAAAGGCTTGAATAAATGAGGAACAGTTCCTCCAGTTTGAAGTGAATTACCTATTATTTTTTCAAATGTATTAAAATCAATTGTTTTTGATCTATAATTTGATTGTGATAATGTTAAATCAAATGAACGTAAGATATTAAATGCTGATATTTCATATTTCTTCCAAGTCATTTCATCAAATTGAAATTGTTTCGATAATGGTATTGCTGAATTCATTTCAATTGTTATTTTAGAAATCAAAAGCAAAAAAGTTATAATTTGTAAAAAATCTGAAGCTTGTAATAAATATTGAGATATTTCAAGACCATCATAACATTGTATCATGGGTGTTAGTAGCCATTGTAATTTATTATTCATATACACAACATCAACTTCTTCATCTTTATTGTTTCCTGGTGATGATATTTCTTGTTCCTCTTTTTCATCCATCTTTTCTTTGAGCTCTTCTGAAGTTGTTGATTTACTGATATCATCAAATTTATGACTAAATGATAAGTATAAGAGCATTAATTGAAAATGCTTATTGTTATTAAAGAAATCTTCAAATTTGTCTTCATCTAGTATAGTTAAAACTTTTATTAATCCAGCTATTGAAATGGTATCATCAAACTTTATATCTCTAAAATTTGGAAAGAAAGATAAGAATTTGATAGATCTAAAAAGAATATCTGATATAGGTAAATTAGAAGGTAATCCTATCAATTCAAACAATTGAA
>JAJLSG010000529.1:0-10600 GCA_030567495.1 Ambrosiozyma neoplatypodis | reverse complement strand
GCCTCATCTACTTCAGGTGCTTCATCCACTTCAGGTGCTTCATCTACTGCTTCATCATCCGGTGCTTCATCTACCTCAGGTGCTTCCTCATCTGGTGCTTCATCTTCAGCAGCTTCATCCACATCAGGTGCTTCTTCCTCTGGTGCTTCATCTACCTCAGGTGCCTCATCTACTTCAGGTGCTTCATCCATTTCAGGTGCTTCATCTACTGCTTCATCATCCGGTGATTCATCTACCTCAGGTGCTGCCTCATCTGGTGCTTCATCTTCAGCAGCTTCATCCACTTCAGGTGCTTCATCTACATCAGGTGCTTCCTCATCTGGTGCTTCATCTTCAGCAGCTTCATCCACATCAGGTGCTTCTTCCTCTGGTGCTTCATCCACTTCAGGTTCTTCAGCTACTTCAGGTGCTTCATCATCTGGTGCTTCATCCACTTCAGGTTCTTCATCTACCTCAGGTTCTTCATCTACCTCAGGTTCTTCAACCTCTGGTGCTTCAACTACTTCAGGTGCTTCAACCTCTGGTGCTTCATCTTCAGCAGCTTCATCCACATCAGGTGCTTCTTCCTCTGGTGCTTCATCTACCTCAGGTGCCTCATCTACTTCAGGTGCTTCATCCACTTCAGGTGCTTCATCTACTGCTTCATCATCTGTTGCTTCATCCACTTCAGGCGCTTCATCATCTGGTGCTTCAACTACTTCAGGTGCTTCATCTGGTGCATCATCAGGTGCTTCATCTACCTCAGGTGCTTCATCTACCTCAGGTTCTTCAACCTCTGGTGCTTCAACTACTTCAGGTGCTTCATCTACTTCAGGTGCTTCATCTACTTCAGGCGCTTCATCATCTGGTGCTTCATCTACCTCAGGTGCTTCATCTACTTCAGGTGCCTCATCTACATCAGCTTCTTCAACCTCTGGTGCTTCAACTACTTCAGGTGCTTCATCTACCTCAGGTGCTTCATCTACTTCAGGTGCCTCATCTACATCAGCTTCTTCAACCTCTGGTGCTTCAACTACTTCAGGTACTTCATCTACCTCAGGTGCTTCATCTACTTCAGCTGCCTCATCTACATCAGCTTCTTCAACCTCTGGTGCTTCAACTACTTCAGGTACTTCATCTACCTCAGGTGCTTCATCTACTTCAGGTGCTTCAACCCCTGGTGCTTCATCTACTTCAGGTGCTTCATCATCTGGTGCTTCATCCACTTCAGGCGCTTCATCATCTGATGCTTCATCTACTTCAGGTGCTTCATCTGGTGCATCATCAGGTGCTTCATCTACCTCAGGTTCTTCAACCTCTGGTGCTTCAACTACTTCAGGTGCTTCATCTACTTCAGGTGAATCCTCTGTTGCTTCAACTACTTCAGATGCTTCATCTACTTCAGGTGAATCCTCTGTTGCTTCAACTACTTCAGATGCTTCATCTACTTCAGGTGAATCCTCTGGTGCTTCAACTACTTCAGGTGCTTCATCTACTTCAGGTGAATCCTCTGGTGCTTCAACTACTTCAGGTGCATCATCTACCTCAGGTGAATCCTCTGGTGCTTCAACTACTTCAGGTGCTTCATCTACCTCAGGTGAATCCTCTGGTGCTTCAACTACTTCAGGTGCTTCAACCTCTGGTGTCTCATCTACCTCATCTTCTTCTTCTGTTGTTTCTTCATCTAGTAGTGGATATAGTCCTTATATTACAGGTGTTGTTTATAGTGATCAACCACGTTATATTATTACTCTTCCACTTGGTATTATTGATATTCCAGAATTTGTCATCGATTCCATCAACACATTTGGTAACTATATTGCAAAGGCAATCACTGTTGATCTAGATTCTGAAGATGTGACATCATCTGATGCTGATGTTGTTATCACTGATGATAAATTTGAAGTTACATATGAAGGTGATAATGATGGTTATTCTAATATTAATATTTACTTTGATGGTGAAAAATTAGTTGATTACACTGATGAATATGTTGGTATCTTTGAGGTTACTATTCCTCAATCTGGTGCTAAGAAGGTCAAGAGAGCTGATTTAGTTTTCACTTTAACTGCCACTGTTACTATTTCAGTTGACTCATCTACCTCAACTGATACTTCCTCTGGTGCTTCCTCTGCAACTTCTAGTATTACTTCTACATCTGATTCATCTGCTACTTCTACCACTGATTCATCTGCTACTTCTACATCTGATTCATCTGCCACATCTGCTACATCTTCTTCATCTGATTCAACATCCTCTTCTTCAACTGATTCATCATCCTCTTCTACAGACTCCAGCTCTGTTTCAGACTCAGATACAGCAACCTCTTCCTCAGATAATACATCTACATCTGGTTCAGCTTCTTCTACCACTTCTGATAGTAATGCATCTACAACCATTTCTAGTTCAGACTCTGCCACTAACTCTGATTCAGAAACATCCACAGCTTCATCTGGAGATTCTTCAACTGAAACTGCACCAGCAACCACTTCCAATGACGGCTCAGGCTCTAACACTTCCGACGACGGCTCAGGCTCTAACACTTCAGCTGGTTCTGGTACAGCCTCTACACCAACTACAACAGGAAATGGCTCAGGCTCTAATTCATTAACTTCATCAACTTCCGGTTCTGCAACAAGTAGTGGAACTAATGCTGAAACCACTGGTTCTGGTTCTGGTTCATCTGATTCTGGTTCTGGTTCTGACTCTGATTCTGGTTCTGGTTCTGGCTCAACTGATTCTGATTCAACTGGTTCTGGCTCCACTGATTCTGGTTCATCTGATTCTGGTTCTGATTCTGGTTCTGGTTCATCTGATTCTGGTTCTGATTCTGATTCTGGTTCTGGTTCTGGCTCAACTGATTCTGATTCAACTGGTTCTGGCTCAACTGATTCTGGTTCATCTGATTCTGATTCTGGTTCTGATTCTGGTTCTGGTTCTGGTTCTGGTTCTGGTTCATCTGATTCTGGTTCTGATTCTGGTTCTGGTTCAACTGGTTCCGGTTCTGATTCTGGTTCTGGTTCTGACTCTGATTCTGGTTCTGGTTCAACTGGTTCTGGTTCAACTGATTCTGATTCAACTGGCTCATCTGGTTCAACTGATTCTGGTTCTGGTGTTTACACAACCATCACCACAACTGATTATGAAGGTGCTACCGTTACTGTTACTGTTCCATGTTCATCTTCTACTTACACATCTGGTGGCTCCATTATTACTACCGTTGTTGCAATCACCTCTGAAACTCCATCTTCTGAAGAAAGTACCACATATACTACTGATTATGAAGGTAGTCTTGTTACAATTACCTTTGGTTCATCATCTACATCAGCTACTTCTGGCTCAGGTTCAGGTTCAGATTCAGATTCTACTACTATTACTACAACCGACTCTGAAGGTGTTACTATTACCACTGTTGTCCCATGTTCTACTTCAGTTTACACTTCAAATGGTTCAGCTGTCACTACAATTGTTCCAGTTACTACTTCAAGTTCTGAAACTGCTTCAACTGCCACTGGCTCAACTTCTTCATCTGACTCTGATTCATCTTCAGACTCTACTTCATCTTCAGACTCTACTTCTTCCGACTCCACTTCATCATCTAACTCCAACTCATCATCCAACTCTATTGATTCCGAATCTGAAGATACATCATCATCAGTTACTCCAACTTCGATAGTTACTATATTAACATCATCTTATACTGCTGCTGCTGCTACTGGATCAGGTTCTGGATCTGGTTCCGTTGCTGTTTCAGAGTACGAAGGTTCAGCTAACACTTTAAATGTTGGTCTATTTGGTATTTTTACCTGGTTGGTTTTACTATTAATTTGATTTAATGTACATTGAATGTACAATTTTTGTTTTTGAAAATATATTATTGATTGTTTTAGATACCTATTTGTTTCACTCAAAATCTTTTGAACTGATTTCGGTTTGATATTATTGGAATATTGTTTCTGTGTTTGTTTTTGATTTTGATTTGGTTTTTGGCTTTCCTTTTTTTTTTATCAGGGCTTTTTTTTTTCTTATCTTTTTTTTTTCATTTTCGATGTTTTATTTTATTTTATTTTATTTTATTTTATGAATTGTTTCTTTATAAAAATTCATGCTTTATTACTTTGTCTTCATTGTTTTAACTTTTGAAGTTATCCGATTTCGGATAATACTTTAGATTATTATTTTTAATATACTTTTTGTTTCTATTTTTGAAAAACATATTATTGTAGTTAAATTGATTAAATGAGTGTAAGTGGTAAATTAAATAACACAGTAAGAAAAAAGAAAAAAAAATATAAGTACCAAGATAAAATGAATGATAAAAATGACGATCTTGAATATGAATATCAAGCTAATGAAAAACTATATAACAAAAGAAAAAAAAAAAATGCAAAAGTATAACCTATAAAGCAGCTAGGTAATGTAAGTGAAAAATGAATATAAATAAAATAAGATAAATAAATTAAAAACCAAAAAGTGTCCAATTAATGGAAATGAAATGAAATTCTTTAATAATGCAAATAAAATAAAATAAAATAGAATAAAAATGTAACAACAATTTAATATCCACCTAATGTCTCCTTAACACCATTTTGTAACCAGTTTAATGTAAACCAAATTCCAAAAATCATACCTAAAAGAAGAACTAGATTAGAATACATAATCTTCATAACGGGTGGTCCATTATATATCAATGAAATATCTTTATCAATCCATTTAATATTATATCTCTTACCTAATAATCCAGAACTTGAAGCAATGATATTGTTTTCTAAAGATGTTGGACATAAAATGTAATGATAATATTTGATTTTGATTGCTGAATTTGAATCAGATGAAATTACTACTGGAGATGATGATGATTCAGTATTAGTTTGATCATCAATGATTAATTTGATATTTGTCTTTTTAGATATATTAATTCTAATCCAATATTGAGTACCTTCGATTTCAATCTGTTTCTCTTTGATCCATTCTTTTGATGGTTTATCCATATTAATGCAATAGATTCTGTTGCCGATGCTATGTGGGAAATGAATTGTTAAATCTGATAAGTTATGAGGTATATTAATACCGAATCTTTTTGATCTTTGAGCATCAGCTAAATCAAACATCATTTTTTGATGAATTGTTAAAGCTTCTATGGATTCAGGTAAATTATCCCACATTGAATCTAATTCTGATATGTTGTTAACATTAGTTAAAACTAATTCAGTTAAATGAGGACTTGATTGAAATGAAAAACTTGATAATGAAGTTGAATTTATTGTTAAGATTTGTAAGAAGTAAGGTAATTGAATATTCTTATTGTTATTATCAATTGAATCTGAAAAAATAGCTAGTTCAGTTAATTGTTTTGGAAATTGAATGTTATCTAAAGTCATACAACCTTCTGAACCTTCAATTAATTGTAAGTTATAAAGTTTTGATAATCTTGTTAAGTTACAAACATTCATCAAATCAGTTTTAATTCTTAATTGAGTTAAACTTCTATTAATCAAATTAACACTATTCATATTGACAACATCTAGATCAATTAATTTAACATTTCTAACATCAGAAAATAATTTGAAACCAATTGGATTATCAAAAGAAGTAATTAATTTCATTCTAAGTGGAGGATAAGCTAATTTGAATAATTCAATTGCTTTTGAATTCAATGGCCAAATAATATGTGAAAAATTACAATGAATTCTATCTTTGAGCTTACTTAAAAATATACAAAATTTTGAATGGAAAACTTTTGGTGATCTAATATCGAAATCAATTTCTAAAATCTTAGTTCTTGTTAAGAAATATTGTATCATATCATAATCAATACCATTTGAAACAATCAATAAGCTTAGACTGACTTTTAGTATATTGAATTCATTATCAGGTAAACATATTAAACGATCTTGAGTTGAAATATCTAATGAGTTGATTTGGTTGACCCAACTTAATTTCATTGTATCTGGATTTTTTAATTCAATTAAATTGATTAAAGTGTTATGGGATGATGATAATGATGAGTAATCTAAAACTGGTAATAACTTTTTAATTGAATTTGTAACTAAATCAACTTTAGTTCTATCAAATTCATTTGAAGTAAATTTAGTATAATCATAATATAAATAATCTTCATGAATATCAATCTTAGTGATTTTGAAATCTTTAAGGTAATCAATAGAATAATTAATGTCTTTAAGAAACCTAGATAAGTTCAATTTGAACTCTAAATTAACTTTTGGATTTAAAATTTGAACCTTAACTAAAGCAGTTTCAAATGAATTAAAATCTATATTCAAAACAATTGATGATTGAAATAAATTTAATATATTGAAAAACATAATCCAATTATCATTTTCTAATGTTGTTTCTTGTAACGAATAAGCAAATATAATAAGTTGAACTTCATTTGATAATGATTTAGTTAAATCAATATAATTTTGAACCGAATTATCTTCACGTCTCATATCTAAATGTGTAAAATTAATAGCAAAATATTGATAGCAAAGAGAAGAGAGATGTTAACTATGATATAGCTGTATCAACAGCTTTTATGAAATGGGTTATTTGGATATAAATTACACCCAGATCAATCATCTTCTTCTTTTCTGACCATATTTTCAAGTTTAAATTCTTCTGTTTACTTTTCAAATTCGTTCAAAAAATTAAACGGTTTTGTCGACGGCGAGGCGGTGGTGCACGGGAGTCTTTGTCGACAGCTGTTGTAGGTTGATAGCTTTAATTAATTACTTGATCGAGATATAAAATAATAAAATGAAAATTAATGAAAGAAATAAATAAAGAAAAAAGACAGACTTTGAGTTATTAATGAAATGAAATAATGAAATCATTAATTACTAAACGTATAATCACCAGATATCCATCTATTAAGCATATCTAATGCATTAGAAGGTTGATCATGTGGAACCATATGACCAGCATCAAAAACTCTTAAAAATGTAAATTGTCCATTACTTTTAACTTCACCAGCATGATTACCATCAATTTTATTAAACCAATGTTTAAATTCTGCATCTTGATAACTAAATGATTTATTCCATTCTAATTCTGATGACCATGCTAAATTACCTAACCAATTACAAATATAATCTTTATCACCTGCATATAGTAAAACTGGTATATCTTTATCTAAAATTTCAGCAATGAATTGTTGAAATGGTTTAGTTTCATCACCAGTTAAAATGAAATTTCTAAAAACTGTATCATCACATCCTGTATATGAATCAACTTCTGCACCTAATAATGACATAACTTCTGGTAAATTCAAATATTCATCAACAAAATCTAATTCATCATAACATAAATCAGAATCTGTACAATTAGTTCTAATATCATAAACATTTAATCCTGTTTTCATAAAGGGTTCCATAATACGTTCACAATATAAATTTGCTGGTAAACATGTTAATGCGTTTGGTAAACTATAACAAACATCAATTAATCTAGCACATCTTGGATACATTTCATCAATCTTTTCACAATCTTCATCTGAAATAATTTGTTTATAACCTGATAATGTACCATTACATGCCATTGGACCATACCAACCAAATTGAACTTTAGAATCAGTTATACCATTACCAATTAAAACAGATGTTAAATCAAAACTACGATCTTCATGACTAACAATTTCACTTGCAATATTTGGTATATAATGACCAGCATATGATTCACCAGAAATATGAAAATCATTATTAGCTAATTCAAAATATTTATTAAAGAATAATTCTAAAAATGCATAAACATCCTTAGATGCAACAGAAGTACTACCAACTGATGATTTTTCAGCATATGAATAACCAACTCCAACAGGTTGTTCTAAAAATATAACTGAAGCATTTGAATTCCATGAATAAGGATTATGAATTGGAATTAATGAACTATCATTAATGAATGATGGACCTAATTCAAAGAATAATCCAGTCATTGAACTACAACCTGGACCACCATTTAACCATAAGACAACTGGATCATTTTCTGGGTCATTTCTACTTTCAAAAAACCAATAATATAAATGTTTATCATCTTCATTAATATCAAAATAACCAGCAACTTGTTTAACTTTATCAATATTTAATTTTTCAGGTTTTGCAATATTATTAGTTCTTAATTGATAATTTGGTAATTTATCTAATGTATAAATATCATTGTTATCTAAATTAACTTTTGATTCAATTGGAAATGAAGCTTTTGGGAAACATTGACCAGTCATATAATCATTCAAATTTTCTATAATTTTTTCTTTATCAACATATTTTTCCATTTGATTCCATGATTCTTTAATATCAGAAGTAATTGAATCCAATTTAAACAAACCTTCATTAACTAATTCATTTAACAAACTATTAGTATTATCTAATGAAAATGGATTTTGTAAATTCAATGGTTGTGGAGCAGCATTACATCCTAATTGTAGCAAGGAAATAACAATTGCATATAGCTTGAGATTCATGTTTAAACGATGGTATAAATCAATTTTAAATATATGATTTAAAACTAATATTGAAAGGAAAACAGCAAGGTATTTATCTCTTTTTTGCCATCTTTTGAAATGGCTTTTAATTTTTTGTTATCAGTTGGGAGTGCAAGGGTGTCGGAATTAGGCCATCTATATCGGAATTAATTGTAGTTTTCTTAACTTTGCTCTAGTTTGCTTGAAAATATCATGATTTGAGTAGAGTGTATCTATGTCTCTAAGTCTCACATGAATCTTAACTCAATCAACAAAAACTCTGATTCAGTTATTCAAAAATTAGAGACTTCAATCTTAAAACTACGTATATACCATACAAAAATGAAAAAAATAAAAAAATAAAAGTTCCGATACCGGGAGTCGAACCCGGGTCTGCCCGGTGAAAGCGGACCATGATAGCCGTTACACTATATCGGAATTTACAAAATTTGAATTTTTCTTCACTCACGTGACAGTACTAAATCAGTCACGTTCCCATAGTCACGTGCATGTTCCATGCAAACTGGCCAATCAGATTGCTTCTAATAATTTTTTTTCTCAATTTAAATTCAACAAATGCATGCTACGTGTGCTTTCTTCTTCTTCAATACCACAATCCACCAACCAATTCAATAGAAGCTTCACAAACTTCAGCATCTCTAGCCATTAGAGCAGAAGGGTTTCTACCTAAATGGACTCTTTTAGCCGATTTAATGTCTAACTCTTTCAACAAATTGCCCATAATAGCATTAAGAGTACCATATGACATGATCATTAACTTGCTGTTTATTGATATTAACTGATTTAACTTGTTCATTATCATCATGGTCTGCTTGTTCTTTATCACAGTTAAAATCAATATCTCTAAGTTTGCCAACTTTATCACTATCTCCAAGCTTACCTAAAATTATTGCCTTTCAAATTTTATACAATGTTATAAAAGATCAATTTATATTTGGGAACAGTTCTAAACGTTTTACCTATTTTGTATTGAACACATCAAAAATACTTAAGTATAGCCTCTCAACTGGCAGATTATCCATGAAAATATCCAAAATACTATTCAATTGACCAATACCAAAATCTTTATCATCCAATTTTTCTAATAAACTTCATGCAAAACTTATCACTACCAAAGGAATCATCATCAATCAAACAGGATGTAACTCTTTCGTCAGAAATTAAATCATTGTAAACGTCAGCAAAAAATTCAAATGCATCATTCAATTGATCACTAACTTCAAAACACATATCAGCTTCATCACCTTTTTCAATAACTTGCCAAAAAACAAGAAAAAAATTAGTAAAAATACCAGAATAGGTTTTAAAAGTTTTACCAGTAACAACTCTTGGTTCAACTCTTCTAGCTCTAGTTTCATTGTCCAGTCTAATAATCTGACCATTGTACAAAAAATCATTTCTATCAATAAACCCAGGATTCAACTTTCTACCATTAATATTATTACCAACAATCATTGAACCAACTAAAACGGACCATCATGGAATAAAATACAAAAATTTGATATTAGTTGGAATATATATGTATAGGTATTGACATCCTTCATAACCATATATTTCATAAACTTATGAACTTCAAAGAAAGAAAAGAAATTCAATAAAAATTTAAACTAAAATTAAAATACATCTACTTAATTGGTATATATGACTCTCAACACCGACACAGCAGCTAGTTCGCAATTCAGGGATATTATTAAGTACCAGACCGATTTAATTTATATACATATGTATATTCAATAGTAGAATGGTTCAATAACCGATGAATTAATTAATACAAATGAGCTATATAGCTGATTGTATTCTATTTTCTATTAAACGGAGAAATTGATATGTATTATCAATAGATTCAGATATTTCACAGAAGACACAACAGGGAACATATACTTTTCCTTTATACACATATGCAAAATTACCTAAACAAACTTTGGGAAATCTTAAAGGTTTATGAGTGAAGTCAATATATAGAGTTTTTTTATTGATACAATAACGTAATAATAAATCATCATCACAAATGAATAATCCAACCTTACGAGCACCATCACTATTTTTATATTCAAATTTCTCCATATATAACTTATTAAAATGAAGTACCTCTAAAACATCATCAATTTCTCTTTCAAAAGATAAATTATTGTAACCTAAAAT
>JAJLSG010000528.1:0-10694 GCA_030567495.1 Ambrosiozyma neoplatypodis | reverse complement strand
GCTGCTTCATATATTAATGGGTTTCAAAATAAACAAGGTTTAGCTGCTACTATTAAACATTTTGTTTGTAATGATCAAGAACATCAAAGACATTCTGAAAATTCAATTGTTACTCAACGTGCTTTAAGAGAGATTTATTTAAGACCATTTGAAATTGCAATTAAAGATTCAAAACCAAGAGCTGTTATGACTTCTTATAATAAAGTTAATGGTACTCATGCAAGTGAAAATGATTTCTTATTGAAAGATATTTTAAGAGGTGAATGGAATTGGAAAGGTTTGATTATGTCTGATTGGAATGGTACTTATTCAACAACTGAATCAATTAATGCTGGTTTAGATTTAGAAATGCCTGGTTCAACAAGATATAGAGGTATTAGATTAGAACATGCTATTTTTTCAAAAAAAGTCTTAATGGAAACATTAAATGATAGAGCTAGAAATGTTTTAACATTAGTTAATTCTGTTGTTGATTCAGGTATTCCTGAAAATGCACCTGAAGTTGTTAGAAATACAAAAGAAGATCAAATATTATTAAGAAAAGCAGCTGATGAAGCAGCAGTGTTATTGAAAAATGATGATAATATCTTACCATTATCAGATAAGAAGAAAGTTTTAGTTATTGGTGCAAATGCATTATATGCTGCTTATACAGGTGGTGGATCAGCTAATTCAAATCCAAGTTATAAAATTTCACCATTTGATGCTATTAAAGAACAAGTTGGTTCAGATAATGTTTCATTTGAAATTGGTGCTTATTCACATCGTTTCTTACCATCATTAGCACAATATTTTACAAGTGATGAAGGTATTAAAGGTGAAGCAATTTGTAAGATTTATAATGAATCTGAAGAAATCAAAGATAGAAAACCAATTGATATTCATTATTTAAAAGATGCATCAAGTATTATTATGCATGATTATAAACATCCAGATGTTCATGTTGAATATTTATTTTATGCTTCAATAACAACCAATTTTACTTCTGAATTTGATGGTATTTATGATTTTGGAATTACTGTATTTGGTACTGCTAAATTATACATTGATGAAGAATTATTTATTGATAATGCAACTGAACAAACTCAAGGTGAATCATATTTCGGTAGAGGTACAATTGAATTAATTAAACCATTTAAAGTTGAAAAAGGTAAAACTTATAAAATTAGATTAGAATTCGGTTCATCAAAGACAACTTTATTAAAAAGTACAAGTAGACAATTTGCAGGAGGTGGAGCAGTTAATATTGGTGGTGCTTTAAAAGTTAATGAAAAAGAAGCTATTTTAAAAGCAGTTGAACAAGCTAAATTATTTGATCAAGTTGTTATTGTGTCTGGATTAAATAAAGAATGGGAAACTGAAGGTAATGATCGTAAAGATATGAAATTACCTGGTTATAATGATGAATTAATTTCAAAAGTTGTGGAATCAAATCCAAATACAGTTGTTGTTATTCAAGCTGGTACACCAGTTGAAATGCCATGGGTTGATCAAGTTAAAGCATTAATTTATACATCATATGGTGGTAATGAAACAGGTCATGGTATTTCAGATGCTTTATTTGGTGTTATTAATCCTTCTGGTAAATTACCATTATCATTTCCTAAGAAATTAGAAGATAATCCATCATTTTTAAACTATGGTTCTGAAAATGGTCGAGTTTTATATGGTGAAGATGTTTATGTTGGTTATAGATATTATAGTACTATTAAAAGAGAGGTTTTGTTCCCATTTGGTTTTGGTTTAAGTTATACTACATTTAAATTATCAAATGTTAAATTAAATCAAACTGATGAATCATTAAATATTTCAATTGATGTTAGTAATACTGGTAAAATTGATGGATCAGAAGTTATTCAAGTTTATATTTCTCATTTAACATCATCAATTAGAAGACCAGTTAAAGAATTAAAAGGATTTACTAAATCATTTTTAAAATCTGGTGAAACTAAAACAATTGAAATTTCAATTGATTTGTTATTTGGTACATCATATTGGAATGAAGAATATAGTAAATGGAATTCAGAAGCTGGAGATTATGAACTTATTATTGGTGATTCAAGTGATGATGTTAAATCTGTTGTTGTTCCATTTAAAGTTGAAAAGACCACTAGATGGTTAAAAGCTTTAAATTAGTTTTATTTGTTTTTATTTGTTTTTATTTGTTTTTGTTGTTTGTATTTTTGATTGTTAAATAAAGTAACATTAAATTATTAAATATTTTTTTTAAAATAACCTGATATACACGTAACTAAAATTAAAAGCAAAAAAAGAGAATTAAGGAAAAAGAACAACTAAAAAAAAAAATTAAAAGTCCAAAACAATAGCTCATAAAAAAAAATCATAAAAATCAAATAAATAAATAAAATTAAAACAAACAAATTAATTAATCATTACTTAAAATTTCACATAATTCTTTTCTTTGTATACAATTTTCAAATTTAAAACAAGCAGCTAATTCATCCAATTCCTCAAAAGATAAATCTTCAAACAATTCAGCATATTCATAAGAAAGATATTCAGACAATAAAGTATCTCTTAAAATCCTAGTAACATAATCTTCAATAGTCCAATGATGTGGATAAATAACTCTATGAAATCTTTCAGGTATAACATTTTTAAAATGATTAATTATTGGATCATAAACATTCAATTTAATTTCAGGATCAATATCATTACCCCATCTATCCAATCCTAATTTATTTTTCTTGATTAACCAATTATTAAATATTTCAAAAAATTTAGAATTTGGATTAACATAAGTAATACCTTGAATACCAATATCTTTATATAACCAAATGACCCAACCTATTCCTGAACCATCACCTGATGGATTACCAGTTTTATATGTTTCTAATTGATCTTTTAATACGTTATATCTAGCTTTATTAATTTCTTCATGATTTTTTTTCTTTGTTTCATAAACAGGACCAAATTCAGCATTCCAGACAGGTAATTGATTTTCTTTCATGAATTCAATTAATCTATAATATTGATTTTTAATTTTTAATTTTTCATTTAATAAACCTTTATAATTTGAATTATTTAAAGGGAAACCAAAACTTGAATAATCATGAATTATAAAAACAGAATTTGGATAAAATAATTTAATATTTTTTGGAAATTTTGAATAATCCATTGAATAAGTATTTGCATCTAAAAAAAAAATATGATTATTATCAATTAATCTAATTTTTGATTCAACTTTTAAATACCAATCAATTAATTTAAAATCATTTTCAACTGCTGGTTCATTCAATAAATTAAAACCAGCAACCCATTTATTATCCTTGTAATAATTAGCTATTTCATACCATAAATTAATCATTGAATCTTGAAAAACTTTAAAATCCCAGAATAAAGATTTATGAATAGATGAATCACAATGCCAATCTTGATTTTGACCACCTGGTACAGAATGTAAATCTAATACAGTATAAATACCAAATTTTGAACAAGAATCAATAACATGATTTAATTTTTTAAAACCATTTTTATTAATTTTAAACATATCATCATTAATATCAATAAAATGTCTATAATTAAATGGAATTCTAAGACAATTTAAATTTAATTCATTTTTATAAAATTCAGCATCTTTTTCAGTCCAGAAGTATTCATAAAATTTATCAAAGAAATATTGAAATTTTTCATTACCTATTGTTTTTTCAATGATTTGTTTATGTTCAGTTTCATGACCTGGATAACCTGTTATGAAGTTTTCCATGTTTAAGTAACCTGTTAAACATGAGCCTTTTAAGATAATTGGATTATCATCTTCATCAACTATTTGAGTACCTTGAACTCTTAAGAAAGACATGATTGTAGTTAAGTAGTAAGACGATAAAGGAGTAAGTGATGTGATGAGATAAATGGATTTAATTTAATTTAATTTAATGGATCATGGATCATGGATCATGGATCATGATATTCTTTTTTAAAGTATTGTGTTAAAATTGTGTTTTTTGTGGAGAAATGTTGAACTTAAGCAATATTTTAAATTTACGAGATATTTCGGTAATTATGGTTTAAAATGTTTTTTTTTAATTTTAATTTTTTTTTTAATAAAAAGTATATTAGAATTAATAGAAAGACATATCATCATCAATAAAAGTTGTTTTTAATAAAAGGAATGAATGAAAAGAAATTAAAAAGAAAAAAAGTATAATAATAAAACAAACAATTGAATGATTTTCATAATAATAGCTATAGTAAACAACAAATAAAAAACAACAACAACAAACAAAAATAAAAAAAAAATACAAACTGGATGACAATGTAGGTATAATAAAAAATAAAATAAAATAAAATGTAAATAAAAAAAACAAGGTTGGAAAAAACTAATACAAAAAAATAATAATAATAAAATGATAGAAGAGAAACAAAGTGATAATAATAATAAGAGAGTAAAAAAAGGGAAAGGAGAAAGGATTGAAAAAGAAGAAAAGAAAATTAACAAAACACAACTAAAATAACTATAGTTAAAAAGGTAGAATTGAATATAAAAAAAATAAAAAAAGAGAGAGAGAGAGAGTATAGTAAACAAAAAAATCAAATTAAAATTAAAATTAAATATAAAACTGGTAAATAAATCAGATTTTACATAATAATACAACTTGATTTTTCATCATTTGTATTACCATTTGAACCACCAGCTGCTTGTTGACCTTTTGGTTTAGCAGTTAATGCTAACCTAGCAGCTTCAGTGAAAACTTCATTAACACCTCTATTTTTCATAGCAGAACATTCTAAATACCTTAAAGCACCGATATGTTTAGCAACTTGTAAACCTTCTTGATATGTAACTAATCTTTTTAATTGACCATTATTATAATAAGCAGTTGAACCATTTACCTGTTGTTGTTGTTGTTGTTGAGATTGAGATTGAGATTGTTTTTGATCATTTGAATTAGTTTGAGTTGCAGAATCAGAATCATCAGATTGTCTTAAATCAGCTTTTAAAGCAACTAAAATTAATTTAACACCATCACAATGTTCTAAAATTTCACCAACCCATTTATTTTTAACATTTTCTAAAGAATCAATTGAATCAATTGAAAAACATAATATTATACAATGAGTATCATTATAAGATAAAGATCTTAATCTATCGAATTCTTCTTGACCTGCAGTATCCCATAAAGATAATTGTAATTGTTGACCATCTATGAATATATCATGAATATAATTTTCAAAAACTGTTGGTTCATAAACTTGTGGGAAATAACCTCTTGTAAAAACATTTAATAATGAAGTTTTACCACAAGCACCATCACCTAAAATAACAATTTTTCTTTGCACTGATTTAATAAATAAAGAATACAAGTTAGTAAAATGAAATAATTAAATTCAACATTGATATCATATCATATCATATCATCGGATAATATTTCAATACTTGATCAAATAGATTGAATGAATGGAAACATACCAGCTTTTGGAGCAGAACCACACAAAGGCATGATGAAGTATTGTAAGGATAGAAGATGAAAAGTGTAAAGAATCAGGAATCAAGATACGTGATACCACAGGCAGCTTTAGCTCTTTTTCAGTTTCAACTTTTAACTCGTGTTAATTTTGATTTTATTCAAGGCGGTGGCACGTGATAGGGCACGTGACGGGGGCACGTGGCTAGATCACATGACACTCTCACGTGCCTCGCTGGTCACGTGCTGCGCGCTGTTTTGCAATGAAGTAAAAATTTATTACCTGTAGATAGATACGTCTTTACTCAGTTTACTGCTTTCCTTGCTTCATCAAACTATCCAATGGCAAGAAGAAGCATCGTCACTAACCCTCTATTCAAGGCTCTTAATCCTAAGGACAAAACTCCAAAAGGTCCTAGAACTTTCAAGGATAGAAAACAAAGAAAATTTAGATCAACTTCATCATCAACTTCATCAAATATAAATCAAAATTCATTGGCTCAACATTTAGGTATTACATTATTACCAACTCCACCTAATTCATCATCAAGGGGTAAAAGAGAAATATCAAATAAAAAGAAAGAAAGATTACAAGCGAAGAGATCATTATCAAAAAATAATAATAATAATAATAATAATAATAATCAAATAAATTCATCAAGTATTCCAACTTCACCTAAATCAAAAGCTAAAGCTAAATTAAATAAGAATACTAAAAGTAAAGTTAATTTTGTTTCTCAAGATAATTCAATATCTTTATCAAATGAGAACAAGTCATCATCATTATCTATAATACCCAACGGTTTATCAACCAATACAAATAATATATCATTAACAACATCAACTGCCTCTACCACAACTTCATCAAAAAATTCAATTCAATTATTAAGAATGTTAAATCTAACACCACAAGTTACAAAACATGATATTATAAACATTATGTGTCAATTTGGTACAATTTTAAATGTTTTATTAAAAAAAGATTATTCACCAGTTTCATTAACACCATCAGCAACAGCTGAAATATTTTATTTAGATGATTCATCATTAAAAAAAGCAAAAAATGATTTAAATGGTAGAAAAGCAGATGGTAGATTATTAATTTTAGAAATTGATAATAAATCAAGAATTATATTAGATTCAAAAGATTGGGATCAAGTTTTAGAAGATGTTCAATTAACTAGATCGGCTGAAATTGCTTTTCAACAAGCTGAAGAAGCTAGATTAAAAGCTGCTGAAGCTAGAGAAAAAGCTTCAAGTGTTTATGAAAGAGCTTCTGGTAATCCACCTTCAACTATTGTTTCTAGATTTGGTTATTAATTACTTGTACTCTCTCTCTTTATTTTTCTGTTTTGCATCTTATTAAATTACTTTTTTATTATTTTTTTCACATTGGAATTTGTATATTACTATTACTTTTATTACTTTTATTACTACTATTACTACTATTATTATTTTTATATTGTTCAGATAATTTTCTAACTGAATGTCATCCCTATTGTTTTTTTTTTATAAAATAAATAAAATTTCCCATAGATCAAAAGAATAATATAAATTATAAACCAGGAATAGGAATATCACCTTTTGGTTCATCAATAATCGACATAATTGAAGTTCTACCAAACAATTTCAAACCTTTCTTTTGAGTAGCACTTTTTCTATTAAAGAATTCACCTTTAGCTTGTTCCCATTGATTAAAAGTAACTTTCTCTTCATCTGGTTTTAAAACATAACCTAACCTATTCAATTTTTTAGAATTTAATGATTCTGGATCAATATACATATCTAATCTTGGATTTGAAAAATAAATGATTGTACATCTATTATAATTAGATTGATCATTAGGAGCAGTTGCAACTCTATGAATTGATGATTTAAAATAACCACCAGTTAAATGTTGTAATGCATCACCAATGTTAACTATTAATGAATTTGGTGTATGTGAAACGAAATTCCATTTATTTGTTGTTTGATCTCTTATTTGTAATGATAATATAGGTTGTGATGCAATGAATGTTAATCCTGAACCATCTGAATGACCTCTCATCCAAGTTTGATTTGTTTTATAATTATATTCATCATTTGTTGGATAATACATTAATAATCTAGCAACTCCATTACCTGATTTAAAAATATCATTTGGAATTAATTTAAAAAATGAATTATATAATGTATTTTCTGGAATTTCTAATATTAAATCTAATAAATTTAAAATTTTTTTTAATATAATTAAATGTAAATATTTAAAATAATTAGAAATATCATTTAAATGAAATTCAATAAATTCAGGAAATTTAGTATTAAAAAAAATATCATCATGTAAAAAATGTCTAAAATTTAAAAATTCAACTTCATCAGTAATTCCTTTAACATAAGTCCAATAATTCTTTGGTTTAAATCCAGTACCTCTAACAACTCCTAAAATTCTATCTTTTTCTAAATCAATTGGATAAGATCCAGCTAAATATTTTTTCTTTTCTTCAACTGGTAATTCAAATGCAGATTGAGCAATTGATTTTAATAAATTAAATGTTTCTTCTTTAATTCCATGACCAATAACTTTAAAAAATCCATATTTAATTAATGAAGTTTCTAATTCACTAGCTAATTGTTTTCTTGAATTTAAACCTTCTGGACCTTCTTTAAATTTCGATAAATCAATACATTCTAAATCAATTATATTGTCTAATTTTGCAGTTGATTCTGGTGCATCTTCAAATGGACGTAAATTGTATTTCTTATCAATTTCTTCTTTTGTAAGTTTAGACATGTTTGATTTTTGTTAAAGAGATAGGTGTATTAAAACTTGAACTCAACAATAACCATGACTGATACTCCTTTAAATTAACTAATTAAACTAAAGGATATGATTGAAAATGCCACCACCACAAACCACAATTCAAAACCAAAGTTACCGAAACTACAACCCACCAGCCTCACGCCCACTCCAGCCCGTTTCCCAGCCGCACTCCCACTCTCCGCCCAGCCGCGCGCAGAGCCAGTTTCTCAATCGGGCAAACAGTAAACAAAACTAGCCATTTCTGCTGCTCTTTTTGATCTGTTCAAATCAACTCATTCTCTGCAATTTATCCTGTACTTAAACTGATGAAATCATACTGGTTGCTGCTTCTTTTTCTTTGCTTATAGGTTTTGTTCTCTATTCTTTCAGTTCATTATAATAAATAAACATCATACACATTAATCATTTATAGCTTAGTTTGTCTACAAAAGCAAAATCAAAAGCAAAATAAAAAAAAATCCTATTCATATATATCAAATACATATAACTTATTTCTTTTTCAACTTTTAATTAAGGGGTATAAAGATCATCTATCAACAATAATAAGCCTCTATATTTCCAATTAACCAACTTTTTTTAATTTTTACTAAATTCTTTAATTTTTAGATGTCTGAATCAACAACAAGTTCATTACCATCAATTGAAACAAGTTCAACTTCAACAATTGATCCTTCACAAACATCTTCTATAACTTCAACAAGTTCTTCAATAACTACAACAAGTTCTTCAACTAAAGTTACTGGTTTACCTTCTCTGACTACTGATTCTGTTGTTACAACTGGTACTAAACATACAACTTCATATACTTATTCAGTTGGTGTACCATCACAAGAATTAACAAATAAAAATCCATTCATTTTACATAGCAAGTATAAAGAAGGTACTTTTTATTTAATTTTTTTACCAATATTATTCTCATTACTTTTATTTTATTTATTAAGTGTTGCTTATGTTAGATGGAGATCAAGAAGACAAGCTAAAGCTGTTGAATTAAGAGATGAATTTGATGATTATGAAAAGAGTTTTATTAATTATGATGATAATAATAGTTATTTTAAAGGTCATATGAATGATAGTGCTTCAATGTTTTCAACTAATACATTTGCAAATATTAATACAAATAATAGTAATCCTAATTTAATTACAAATACAAATACAAATACAAATACAACTTCAAATAATGATAATAATACTTTTGTTAAAAAACATATGAAAAGAATTAGTGCAACTTTAGGTATTGAATCAATTAATCAAAGTCAACATCAAACAGAATTTTCAACTTCAGAATTAGCAATGTTACAACATAAGAAAAATCCTTCAGTTGATATGTTAAGAGATGATCCAAGTTTTTATAAAGGAGTTTATCAAACTGATGTTACTCAATTTCAAAATTATGAAGATAATTTAAATAATCCATATATTTCAGAAATTTCAAATATATCTAATCCTATATTACAATTGAATTCTGAAAATGAATATATTCCAACTGCTTCAAATGTTCCAGCAACTAATTCAATTTATCCAAATAATAATAATAATAATAATAGTTCAATTAATTTTGGTGTTGTTTTACCTGAACCAAGTAAAGCAAAAACTCAAGATGTTATTAATAAACCAAATACAAAAACTCATTTCCATAAAAAGACATTAAGTTCATTTGCATTAGATGAATTTATTTCAACTGGTGAATTACCAAGTCATCAAATTCAAAGATATGAAACAAATACTTCAAGTTTAGATCCATTTAATTTACCAAATGATAATAGAAACAATAATTCAATTATAGTTGCAGCTGAACCTGAAAGACATTCAATGTATGAAAATCCAAATACTTCTTATACATCACTGCAAGGTTCACCAGTTCGTGGAACTCATAGTAGATCAAGATCTGTTTCACCTGTTAGAACTCCACAACAACCATCATCTTATTCTTCATCAAAGTTTTTTAATGATAATAATATACATGTTAGTCCATCAAGAGGTTCTAGAGGACATGGTTCAAGAGATTCAATGGGTAGAATTGGTGATTCAAGTATGAGTCCTGTTAGAGGTTCTTCACCTGGTAAGAAAAGATTATACTTTCATCAACAATTTGAAGGTGGTAATAATTAAATGAATTGAATTATACTTAATTATATTTAATTTTTTTTTTTGGTTTTTTTGTTCTTGGGTTTTTTAAAATTACATGTTTACATTTATTAAATCAATACTGATTTGATTTAATTTATACTTTTTTGGTTAGAAAAAAATATAAGAATAAAGGTTTGAATTTTATTTTTATTGATTATTTTTATTTGAATTTTTTTATTAATATTGATTTTCTGAACTTGTTATTGTTATTTAGTGTTTGTTTATTTCTGTGATTTAAATTTATATATCTTATGATATTATTTATGTATTATTTATTGTTATTATTATTCTTCAAATATTTTTCTTTTATTAGTTAGTTATTATTATTTACTGTTTTT
>JAJLSG010000527.1:0-10812 GCA_030567495.1 Ambrosiozyma neoplatypodis | reverse complement strand
GTTTTACCAATGATTGTTTTTTCACCTAAAGCTTGATAAGAAAACATATAAGTTGCATCCCAATTAATTGAACCATTTCCATATAAAACAACTTCATCATAACTTTTATGAAACCCATCATAACCAGCATCAGTTGATCCACTAACGGCACCATATTGAAGACCATAAATTGAATCTCTAGAAAGTGTAAAACCACCACCACCTTTAGTGTAAAAACGATGTTTGAATTCTGATGGAGATGGAAAACTATATTCTAATTTAACTATATCATTTTTACCTGGATGTGTGTATTCAACTGTAACATTACAGTAATTGTAAGTATCAATTGATTTAGATGTAGTAAAGAAAGTATCTCCTATTGATGCATTATAAACTATATCGGCAGTAAGTGAAGAATCAATCAAATCAATACCTAAAAAAGTTCCATTTTGTGGTAAGATATTTTGAAGATTATCAATTGTACATAAGTCAGATAAAGAGTTGAGTTCTAAAGAAAAAAAGGAATCACCAGCCAGAGCAATATTGTCCATAATTCAGTATATGTTATCACTTCACTATGCTCATTATTATTATGATTGATGGATGCTATATGGAATCAACTCAAAGTAGTAATTTCGATCGTTCTCATTAAAAAGTCCACAGTTTGTGAACAATGTGAAGCTTCTTTTATTGTTTCATATTTTATTGATATCGATGTATATTTATAGAGCTTATAAATATATCATTTATACAGTACGTCGGTTATTTAATTAATAATTATATCAGTAATACGGAAATTAAATGAATGTATTTTATATTATGCAAAGAAAGAACAGAAATAAATAAAAAAGATATAAAGAAAAAAAACCCAAAACACATAAGAAATGAAAATAAGAAAAAAAAAAGAAGATAATTAAATTATATTAATGCAAAGACATCATTTCTAAATCATCAGAAGTACTTTGTAATAATTTAGCTGAATTTCTTCTACTTGTATTATTCAAACTAATCGGACAAATATTAATCTTTGTATTATTATTTGTATTTAAAATAGGAGAATTCTGAACAGATGAAGAACTACCAATTGAAACAATTCTTCGTTTATTACCATTAAATAAAGAGTCATTATCGTCCATTGATTTTCTTTTAAGGGCAGTAGTTGTAAATATTGGAGTTGTTGGTATAATACCAGTTGATTCAGAATTAGTTGAGTTAAATGAATTTGATCTATGATAATGATTATGTTTATTATTCCAAGAATTATTTGCTTTATTTATAATTTCAAATTTTTTTAAATTATCTTGATTTAAATCATTTAATGAATTTGTAATCATTGATTCATATTTTAATTCATTTTCTAAAGGAGATAGTTCAATTTGTAATTCATTTTTAATTTTTTTAAATTGTTTTAATTTTGGAGTCATATTTTTTTTTGATATTATTTTTTTGAAAAATATATTTGGTGAATTTGTTGTATTATTATTACTGTTATTACTGTTATTATTGTTATTAATGCTATTATTATTTGATGTTGTTGTATTTGAAAATAAAGTTAATTTTGGTGAAGATAAATCATCAATTGGTATACTATTTGGAGATTGTGGAACTGAATTTGAATTTGAATTTGAATGAGAATTATCCGAATCATTATGTAGTAGTTGATTATTATAATTTGAGATAGTATTATAATTTGAAAATTGAAATTTAAATCTATCTCTTTCATTATAATTAATTTGATTAATTTCATCATTTTCGTCATCATCATCAGATGAAGAAGTATCTATAATAACATTTGAATTATTTAATAAATTATCTTTAAAAGTTCTTGATATTCTTAAATTTGAAGCAGAATAAGATCTTGATATTGAATTTCTTGGAGAATCAAAGAATCTTTTAGTATTATTTGATCTGGTTGATTTACCTGATTTGTTTGATTTATTTGATTTATTTGGAGTTGAAGGAGTGGAAGGGGTTGAAGAGGTGGTACTTGAGAGGGTGGTAGTATTATGTTTTAGTTTTTTCAGCTTAGCTATTGGAGTCATTGTTCTTAGATGGACCATGGACCATGTGGTGTAACCGTGTAAGTGTAGGAATCAGATAAACCTATAAAGGTAATAGCGCAGAAATAAAATTTTAGTTTCAACTTCTATTGATTACCCCAATCCTTCTACTCTTCTACTCTACTCAACCCATCCTTTGCCCAATGCTATCCTTCAAATCTTCCTTCAACCCACTCAGATCTCTCTCCAGAATGTCTTCAACTATAACCGCAAGAGCTATAGTCTACTCTCAATATGGCGATCCGCAATCTTCAATCAATGTTCACTCTTATAACCTGCCATTAAACCCATCTAAAAACCAAGTCTTATTACAATCAATTGCTACCCCAATCAATCCTTCTGATATCAATCAAATCCAAGGAGTTTACCCATCAAGACCTAAATTATCAACTGAATTGGGTACTTCACAACCATCAGCTGTTTGTGGTAATGAAGGTTTATTTAAAATCATTGCAAAAGGTGATGAAGTTTCAAATGACTTTCAAATTGATGATTGGTGTATTCCAAATAATGTCAATTTTGGTACTTGGAGATCTCATGCATTAACTACTTCTGACAATTTAATGAAATTACCTAAAACATTATCAATCCCATCGGCTGCTACAATTACTGTTAATCCTTCTTCTGCTTATCAAATGTTAACTTTATATGTTGATTTAAAACCTGGTGATTGGTTTATTCAAAATGGTGGTAATTCTCAAGTTGGTAGAGCTGCTATTCAAATTGGAAAAAAATTAGGTTTAAATTCAATCTCAATTATTAGATCAAGGGCAAATGTTGATGAATTAAAAAATGAATTAATTGATTTAGGTGCTACACATGTCATAACTGAAGATGAAAACAATGATAGAGAATTTGGTAAGACAATTAAATCTTGGACAAATGGAAGTCCAATTAAATTAGGTCTAAACTGTATTGGTGGTACAAATTTAACAAATATGTCAAGAAAATTAGGTAAAGATTCAACTTTATTAACTTATGGTGGTATGTCAATGAAACCTGTTTCATTACCAACTTCTTTATTTATTTTCAAAAATTTAACTGCTAAAGGTTTTTGGGTGACTGAAAATATTAAAAGAATTCCAGGTTCAAGAGAAAATACAATTAATGAATTAATTAAATTATATGAATCAAATGAATTAGCTGAAATCAATCATTATGAAGTTGAATTACCTTCAACTTCAACAGATGAAGAATTTTTAAATGCCTTCAAAAAAGGTTTAACTGATTCAAAGAATGGTAAGCAATTAATTGTTTTTAAATAAATTATTAAATTTGAAATTTCCGTCAAGCCGCGTGCTCTAATTTCCGCCGCGCCGCATTTTTCATTTTGAGCGAATCAAAAAAATTTATTTATTTTTACGTTATAACGTTTTGTATTTGTCTTTTCCTTTTCCTTTTCTTTCTATACCTTGAATAACAATAATATAACGATAACGATGTCTACAAGATCAGCTGCTTTATCAGCTTATAGAAGTGCATTAAGAGCAACTCAAACAGCATTCAAGGATGATATAAAAACATTCACTGCTGCAAGATTCAAAATAAAATCCGAAATGAAATTAACAACATCATTAGAACAACCAGATTTATCAATACAACAGAGAATTGATTTACTAAATCAAATTTCAACATTTTTAAAGAGAAACATTGTTCAAGGTGTTAAAGAATCAAATAAAGAAAAGTTTTTTTTAAATATTCATGGTGAAACTGAATTAGGTGATAATGATTCAATTAAAAATAAAAAAAGAAAGAAGAATTCATTAACTGGTGCTGATATTACTGGTGGTTCATTTACTGGTGGTTGTTGTGGTGGTGGTAATGTTACTTTAAATCAAAAATCTGTTTGATTTGCATATATCTTTCTTTTATCTTTTTATTTCTTAGGTTTATTTTTTTATTTTACAAGTATTTTTTTCATTTAATTCCGGTCATTTTCTCTTTTTTTATTTGTTTTGTTGTTTATATAATTCTCTTCTTCTTTCTTTCTTTTGTATATATTGATTTCTTATATTATAATTATGATTTGCTTTTCGCAGCTAGATAATATACTACTGTACTGCTTTTCTTTTCTTATCTTAGCTTCTTCCGCACATTGATTCGATTGGAGGAAGTTGGCTAGTTGGGCCCCTTCCCTTTTTCTTCTTCTTCTTCTTGAGCATGGAAAAAATGGAATCAACTAAAGATATAGAAAAGCCATTAGAGAATCAACCATTATTATTAACTAATGAAACTATTCAAAAAGGTAAAGATTATAATGCATTTGCTCATGAAGATTCAACAAATTTCCCAGAAGGTGGTTTAAAAGCATACTTAACAATTCTTGGTTCAATGTTTGGTTTAATGACAGTATTTGGTATAATGCAAACAATCAGTTCAATTCAATTATTTTTACAATTAAACCAATTAAAATCAGTTAAAATTTCAAAAATTTCTTGGATTTTTTCAATTTATATGTTTTTCAATTTATCAATGGGTATTTTATCTGGACCATTATTTGATTTTTATGGTATTAAAAAAGTTTTAATTCCTGGTATTTTATTAAATTTAATTGGTTTGTATGCATGTTCTTATTCATTCAAACTATGGCATTTTATATTAAGTTTTGGTTTTGCTTCTGGTATTGGATCAGGTTTAATGTTAAATCCGTTGTTAGCTGTGATTTCTCATTGGTTTCTAAAGAAAAGAGGTTTTGCTTTAGGTTTTGCTCAAATGGGTTCTTTAACTGGTATTGTTTTCCCGATCATGCTACGTAGTTTATATCCAAAATTAGGCTTTAAAAAATCAATGATTATTTTATCTTCAATTTGTTTAGTTTTATCAATTTTATCTTGGATTTTAGTAATTGATAGAAATAAAGAAATTAATAGTAAGGATGATAATAATAATAATAATAATTTTAAATTAAACTTAAATTTAAACTATTTTAAAGATAAAACATTTATGATTACAACTTTATCATTATTTTTCAATGAATTTTCAATTTTATTAGTAATTACATATATTTCAACTTATTCATTAGTGAGAGGTATATCAGAATCAGAATCATATATATTATTAACTGTTTTAAATTCAAGTGGTCTGATTGGTAAAATAGTTCCAAATATAATTAGTGATTATATTGGTAGATTCAATATGATGATTATAATTTCATTTTTAATGTTTTTTTCAATATTTGCAATTTGGTTACCTTATTATAATAAAATTGGACTATATATTTTTGTTATAATATATGGATTTTCATTTGGTTCATCGTATGCTTTAACTTCAACAATTATCTCACAAATTTCATTTACAAAGAATTTTGGATCAAAATTTGCAACATGTTACTTTATTGTCTCATTTGGTAATTTAATTTCAATGCCAATTGGTACACAATTTATCAATAATCAAAATATTAATAATTATAATAATATGATTATTTTTGTTGGTTGCTCTTCTCTTATTTCATTTCTACTATTAATTTATGCTAGGTTTACAATTGTTGGCGCTAAAATCTGGAAATTTGTTTAATTTGTTTAGCGCCGCAGTCACGTGCCGCCTCGCACAACCCGCCACCTGCGCCACCACTGCCTCGCCTCGCGTGCGCCACGCCGTAAAAAGAAATTCAAACTGATAACAAATTCTATTTCTATTTCATTTCATTATACATGTACTACTTTCAGTTTTTCATCCATTATTTCCATTTCCTCTTCCTCTTCCTCTTCCTCTTCCTTCCACTCCACTTCACTTATATCCTTTGATCGCCCTGTTTTTACTGCTTCAGGTGTCCTCATCGCTCTCCCTCATTTCTCATTTCTTGTGCTTAGTCTGCACTTTTCTTATTTTTCAGATCCTTCATTATTTCATTACACCTTGTTTTTTCATCAAATTAATCAACTTAAAACCCAATATATATTATAGCAGTATGTCCAACATCGATTCTAAAAGTGACTATACAACAACAGCATCGACATCAACAAATGATAATGAAGATATTTACTCCTCAACAAAACAACATATTCCAAATGATATTAATGATAATAAAATAGGAAAGTTTCTTTCTCTTCAAGAACAATATGAACAACAACAATTGAATTTTAATAGATCTAATCCCCCTCAACTACCAAATTCACAATTTTCTGATAATTCACATCATCATCAAGGGTTTTATAAAGAGCAAGAATCTCAGAAGAATGATAATAATAGTAATAATAATAATAATACCAAAATCAGCTATAGACAACTCACTTTGAATTCTTCACTACCCAGTAAAGTTACAAAAGGTAAGTATTCTTTAACTGATTTTCAAAATGTTTGTACACTTGGTACCGGTTCATTTGGTAGAGTTCATCTAGTCAGATCCGTTCATAATGGTAGATTTTATGCAATGAAAGTATTTCGAAAAAGTCAAGTTGTTAGAGCTAAACAAATAGAACATACAAATGATGAACGTAGAATTCTGTCTGTTTTACAACATCCTTTTATTACCAGAATGTGGGGTACTTTTCAAGATTGTAAATCCTTATTTATGATCATGGATTATATAGAGGGTGGTGAATTATTCTCATTATTAAGAAAATCAAGAACTTTTCCAAATCAAGTTGCTAAATTTTATGCTGCGGAAGTATTACTTGCTTTAGAATATTTACATTCAAAAAATATAATATATAGAGATCTAAAACCTGAAAATATTTTATTAGCTAGATCTGGTCATATTAAATTAGCTGATTTTGGTTTTGCAAAAGAAGTTGAAACTAAAACTTATACTTTATGTGGTACTCCAGATTATATTGCACCTGAAGTCATTGCTGTTCAACCTTATAATAAAGCTGTTGATTGGTGGTCTTTTGGTATTTTAATTTATGAAATGCTTGCAGGTACAACTCCTTTTTATGATCCATCGCCTATGAAAACTTATGAAAATATTACAAGATGTGATTTAAGATTTCATGGTCCTTTTCAAAGAGATGCAGTTTCTTTATTATCAGGTTTGATTACAAAAGATGTTACATTTAGATTAGGTAATTTACAAAATGGTGTTGATGATATTAAAAGACACGAATGGTTTAAAGAAGTTGTTTGGGAAAATTTATTACAAGGTAATATTGAAACACCATATGAACCAAATATACCAGGTGGTGTTGGGGATAGTTCACAATTTGAAGTTTATCCTGAACAAAACTATGATTATGGACTCACAGGAATACCTGATCAATATGGATATTTATTTCCTGATTTTTAAAAAAGATATTGTACTTTTTATATTACATTTCTCAATTTGCATTTTTTAGAATCTTTTCTCTTTTCTTTTCTCAAGATTAATCTGTTTTTCTTTGTAACTGCTGTCTTGCTACATAATACAATTTATTCATAGAAGTATGTACTCTTATATTGAAACTAATTATATCATACATGTAGTCATATGAGTCGATAAGACTCATGTATCTAAACAAAAAAAAAATCATAAAAAAATAAATAGTAAACCAAGTTAAAATCCAACTATCCAAGAATAATATCTTCCCAAAACAAAATACAAAAACGACCAACCAAATAGTATCAATTAATTTAACAGAAGATTTCTAATGATAAACTTTGAAATGACTTTCAGAAGTAATCCCATCATCAAGTTTGTTAAATTCTGTGGAATTTTTATAAGGTGATAACTTATCTTCAATTTCTTGGAGTAAAAACAATATTTCTTCATTATTTAAGTCTTCGTAAATTGTTGAATCACTAATAACATCATCTTTCAAATCATTAACTAAAGCTTCTAAATAAACAATTAATCTTTTTTGTGGAATATCTTTAGATGAGTTATAAATATGGAATCTTTGTGATAATTTACTTAATTTGATACTATATTTTCTATTTGATGAAATTAAAGGTGATGAAGCCAAAGAAATAATTAAATTCTGATATTTGTTAAATATCTCGGATTGTTGGGTATTAATTTCTTCTAGATATTGTTTGATCCTTGAATTTGTTGGATTTGATTCCCAAAAACAATAAGCCAAAATTGGAATCTCAGAATCAATTATAGAATCAATCAATTCTGATTCATTTAATGTTCCTTTAACTAAATTAACAATATTTTTATAATAAACAGCAGAATTCAAATTACCAGATTTAATAGAAGGTAACCAAACAGTATTCATATACTTTGAAATAATTAAATCAGATAACATAGAAGCACCTAACATTTTATATCTTGAGGCAATAACAATTTGAGCTTTAATTTGAATTTCTTTATCTATATTATATTTAAGAATGAATTTTTCTTCTTTTAACTTTTGATCAACGGTAATTAATTTTTCAAGATTCAATTTCATTACAAATTTTGTAAAATAAAATAAAGACATTTCATTTTTTAAAATTAAATAAGAAAAAACTAACATTAAATCATTAACATCATGAATTTTTTCAATGATTTCTTTATAATTTGAGTCTTCAACTTTTATTAAAGCATTCATTAGGTTTTGTTGATTTGAAGTTAATGAATTTGACATTGTACCAAAAGTATTTAAAACATAGTTTAAATTATCAAAAATTTGTTTAACATGAAGTTTTTCAATCACTTCAAATTTTTCTAAAGACTTCACTCTTTGTTTAATTTCTAGATCTAAATCTATGTCTTTTGATGGGTTATCGAGTAAAGACATTAGAGTATCTTGCGATGTATCTAAAGTTTTTGCATTTAAAATATTTGATGATGGACTGATAGTTTTTGATTTTATTTCGGAAGCTGATTGTTTCACAAAGGACTCTCCGAAAAGAGAGGATAAAGAGGATATTGGGCCTCTAGCTTTTGAATATCTAATTAAAGTTCTTAGCATGCTTATTTTCTTGATTAGTATGAGTTTGAGTTACTGTCTCTAAAGGAATACATGCTTACTGTATTGCAATTTAATTGGCTGACCAGGCAGATCCTGGCAGAAGCGAATAAGAAAGCAAAGTCACGTGCACACAATAATAAAATTAATATTAAAAAAATTAAAAAAATTAATGATAGCTTACACAAGTTACACACTCTTTTTCTTATATTATTCTATCCCCAGAGTCTAAGACTTTGCAACTCGATCTGCTCATATTTAGAATTTAACCAATGAATCATCTTCTTGAACACTAGCTTTAAAGTTGAACCATCCATGAAAACAATCCGATAAAGTATCTTTTTTCTATTTTTTTTCTTCAAATCTGACTGCATGGCATACTTTAATCTTTCCTTTGATTCTACGTTGTATAAGCATCGAAGTCGATCTTCTTTGGTAACATGAATAACTCTTTTTAAGATACAAATAACAACTTACTGTTCTTCGTCTTCATTATCAGATTCAATTTCACTATCACCATCAATTAATATATAATGGAAACTCAATATGAATGAATCAAATGATGAAAATAAATATTTAAATGCTTTGCTAGATATATGCAACGTACCAATAAGTTCACAAATTTCTTCTTATAATTTGCAAAACTTCTCTCTCTCTATATGATTGATCGTAAAATTAGTTTTATTGGATTTGAAAGATTGAAGGTTTATATATTTGACTTGATAGAAGATAATATCACGGGTGTTTTATATCAATTAATACTATAAGTTTATAACTTAACAGGATACTCTGTTTACAAAAAAAAAATGTGATTTTTCAGAAACACCTGATGATCCTGATCATTACATATTTTGCTTAAACTTTTTCAATTAATTGTTAATTTATAATTACAGCTTAATATTGCTGAATTTATGAATTTATGAATTCGACTTTTTTTATTACTATATAAAGCTATATACATGCATAGCTTAATTCAATTTTATTAAATACGATCGGATTATTTTAATATTTCCCCAGATTTTCCCAGATTTTGTTCACTGTCGCATTAATTAACTCGTTTTCCGAGAAACAATAATCCGGGGTAGTACAGAGTGAATCAAACAATATACACGTATAACAATAGTCAGTTGTATATGAAATTATGAATAATATATGATTAATATATTCCTTTTCCATTTTCATTTTCATTTTTTATATAAATATGTCGATAAATGTCTTCGATCCTTCATAAAAGAAAATATCTGAAGTTACTCAACCTTCCCAAATTTTCAATTATTTATTTTTCCAAATGGTCTATATTTCTTTGGTTGTTGCTTCCTTCTTTTCTCTAGGAGTTGTTAGATCTGCTACTACTAATGATGAATTTTCAGACTTATGTACTTCTGAATATATTCAAAATATATTACCATCAAATGAAACTCTATTAGGTATTGACTTAATTGATTCTTCTGTTACTGCTGAAGTGGTTGAAAATGCATATATGACTACTCCATTTTTTACTGCGAATACATCGACTAATGCTTTCACTTATTGCAATGTTACTTTGAAATATACTCATACAGGTAAGGATGATAGCGTTTACTTAGTCTATAGTTTTCCACCTCCATCGGAATTCAAAAACCGTTTCTATGGTCAAGGTGGTGGTGGTTTTACACTTTCTCAGGATCCAACTTATGGCCTTCAATATGGTGCTGTTAGTGGTGCTACTGATGCTGGTTACGATGCTTTTAACTATGATTATGATGAAGTTGTCTTATATGGTAATGGTTCAATTAATTGGGATGCAACTTATATGTTTTCTTATCAAGCTTTAGGTGAAAAAACAATCATTGGTAAAACATTAACTCGTGGATTTTATGGGTTAGCTGATGATGATAAACTTTATACTTATTTTGAAGGTTGTTCAGATGGTGGACGTGAAGGTATGAGTCAAATCCAAAGATATGGTGAAGAATATGATG
>JAJLSG010000526.1:0-11057 GCA_030567495.1 Ambrosiozyma neoplatypodis | reverse complement strand
CATGCATGTATAGTTCATTCCAAAATGTACCTTTAAATTTTAAAATTAAAAAATAAAACTATATATAGATCTTATATATATACATATTACATATATATGTATATCTTAATATTCATCGTTATATAGTTCTCTTTTTGCTTTTAGTTAACGTACAACAGCTAGTACATAGCTATATAGCGCGCTGCTTTTTTTTAGCGATCGATCAAATATATGCAATTTTTTTTAAAAAAAGAGGTTATTGGCGTTACGGCTCGAAGGCTTGGGTTCTTATTATTTCTAAAAGTTGATCGAACTTATGGGTTTTCTTCATCATTTGACTTTAACTTAATAATTAACATATGAATATATAAAAAAAAGTCTGATGATATATCTAATCAAATAAGTTATAATTTTATGTTGAATATTAAAGCCTTTTTTAAAGGATAAAGGACCTTGATAACCCTATATAGCTGAAGATAAGACCCTGACTTATGTGTAACACCTATATATGTTTGATTTGGCTGTATTAATTAATATCTGTTGGTTACTTAATCTAAATATTGATTTATCACGTCCTTGAATTTGAGTTTGTGCCTTTTGACTCATGATAAGCTAGAATCTTATAAGATAATTCATTGAACACATATATATGCTAGATTTTAAATTAAATTAATGTATACGATCGAAGTTAATTCGTTATATTAACTTATATATATATATTTTTTTTTTGTAATTAAGTATATACGTTGGTTGCATGTAATCTATATATATGATCCTTAATTATATTTCAAAGTTTTGACATATATATATAACTTTCTTCAGGCGGCCAACGGAAGGCAGGATTCAGGAACCCATCGTTTTCGTAGTTTAAGGGTTTTATACATGCATGTACATGTATAATAAATTTCTTCGAATATTATATAATTATAATTTAAGTATAAATTATTATAATTACTGAATGTACATGTATATATAGCATATATATAATTGATATATTGGCCTCCCAATATATACCTCTTAATTGTTACTTTATAGTACGTACGTTATAGATTTACGGTATCACTGATCCCTCACTGGCATCCCAGCGGAAGCTATTTGAAGAAAAACAGGAACAAATACATATATTGAGTAGTTTAATTAATTGAGCTGAGTTTTAGTATATATAGGTATATATCATATATGTTATATATGTTATATACATGTTGTATATATATGTTAATAATTAATGTTATACAAATTGTATATATAATATATTACAAAATTAACGTACTACAGATATTTCGATATAGCGGAATTTTAATCGTATATGGATGTGCCACGACTTGAAGAAAGAAAGAATCAAAGAGATTTGAATTATAATTCAAGATATCCAAAGATCCAATTAATTAATAAAATCATATATATATATCCATAGGTACAGTATATATTGTATATAACAGGCAACCCATCTTTTCAAATTTCAATTAAAAATTTGTATCCCTTAATTTCCTACAATTACTCTTTTTAATTCATACATGTATAAACTTCAATATTATAAAGTATCAATTCCAATATCCAACGTTAATTTTTATATAAATTTTTGGCTATATAGTTACAACAGAAATATGGTTAAAGCCCAACCATGCAACCGTTAAAGAATAAATTTAATTATGTCTTATAAGTATAAAGGTTCGAGTTCAAAACTATACGTACGTACGTTATAAATTAAAACAACTATTTAGCGAGCAGAGTTAATTTGTTAGCGTTACTTAGATAACGACTAGCCATCTCAGGACAGGGATGAGATGAATGAGTGTATGCCACTGGATGGGCATACATGTATATAGGTTATTTGTAATTTGTCAACCAATTCATAATAATTAACAGCTATTTCTATGAGTATAATACTGTTATAAATACACGTACTATAGCATATCTGTTATTATTCTTCGAACTTGTATAGTTTTAATTTGCAAAAAAACAGGAGGACTAACATTGTTAATTATCGCAGTTAATTAATAAATTAATAAAATTTTAACGTTGATTAATTATATAATTTATATTTATAATTGAATATAAATCATATATATACTGTACGTATAGCAATCAGCATATATTTATATGAATTTATCGTTATAATTTAGATCAATTGCAATTAATTAATTTAATTTATATCGATCGTAATATTATAAGAAGCTAGCTAACTTAATTTTCATCGATCGATTGTCCTGTCCTGCAAATAATCAATTTTACTGTCGACAGATTTGATATCTCGAGTTTTTCCAGCTAGATCGACGTATATATATATATATTTTCAATTAAAAGTTGAATTTATAATTTAATTGATTAATTAGCTATAGAGACAAGACGTATATACAGCAATATAGGGATTATATGAATCTTGAAATTGGAGACATCATGTACCGCGGTGATCTGATGATATTTCAATATTCAACTTGGGTGGAGTTTTATCATCCAGAACACTCAAATTGCTATCTGTCTATATCTGATATACACCTTAATTTGATTAACTACATATATACATATATACATATACATATTAAATTATAATTCATATATAAATTAAATTAACATATTAACAGGGACACGGCAAGATTTATAAAGAAAGAATTCGAATTAAATATAAGACGTGCATTGTTAAGCTATTGTCTTCACTTCCGTTAATTAATTCTTCATTTTTCAACGTTCGAGAATAGACGTACACCTACTTTGATTTTATATTTCAAACTTTTATTTTTGTTTTTAATCATATCACTTTCTTTTCTTAATCTTAATCTCGATATCCCTAAGTGAACTAGCTATTCTTATTTTTCCACTTTAACTTACATCCAATACAATATAATATACTATACTATACACTTTACATACTTTTTAATTACTTTATTTTATTAGTTTTCAACTTCATATTGCATCTCTTCTTCTCATCACATCATATCATATTAAATTGTTGTTATTATAACTTCTTCAACCACCCTGATTATTCTATAATATGAAAGGTTCTAAATCTTTAAAGAAAAATTCTTCAACAATCATTTCAAACGTCGACGACAACAACAACAACAACAACAACAACTCAGGTTCAACATCTTCCGTTTCACAATCTCCAAATTCAAAAGCATCTTCTTTCACAAATCAGTTTCCATTCAAATTAACTAAAGCTTCTCAGCAACAATTATTCCCACCAATTAACGAGCCAATGCAAATCGATGGTCTTAACTCCTCATCCTCATCTACATCATCATCATCACCAAAGAAAACTTCCATCAAAAGTAGTGAAACTTCATTAAAAGTTGAAAATGATGATACTTTTACTACTATTGATTCAAAAAATACTAAAGATACAAATTCAAATCCACTACCTGTTCCACCTCCACCTCCACCTCAAAAGAAACTGTATGCTAAAAGATTATGGAAAATGAATCGTTTTAAAAGTGAAGAGGCGGAAAGACAATCAAAATTATTACAATCAAGTCATGAATCTTTAATTAGCTCTAAATCAAACAATAAACATGGTTTTAGAAGGTCTCATGTTAAGCCAAAGGTTGATAAAGATGGTCAACCCACTGAATTTTTATTTGTGGATTGCACTCCAACTGCCCCTGATCCATCATCATCATCTAATAAACCTATGAAACCTATGAAAAATTATCAAAAGTTTATTCCTCAAACACAACCAAGTTTACAACATCAAGCTCAACAGCAACAACAGCAACAACATCAACAACAGCAACAACAACAACAGCCTCAACTTCAACAACAGCAATTTGAACAATCTCAATTTCAAGATGATGATAAAAATATCGGTGCAACTAGAAAAGTCTCAAGATTGTTCAAAGGCAGGGAGAAAAGGGTTAATAATAATAATATTAACATTAATAATACTGCAATGTCTGGAACTGACTCAATTGAAACATCAAATTCTGAATCTATTAAAGAACCAATGTCTCCATCTTCGAAATTAAAGTTCCCATTTACAAGTAATAACAATAATAATATCAACATAAACCATGATCCAAATCTCGAACAAGTTTCATCATCATCTGGTTCAACTAGATCTACATTGAAAAAATTATATAGGAGTAGGTCAAAAGGTAAGATGAAAGCTCCTCTTCCATCGAAAGTTTCTTCTTCATCTTCTGGTTCATCAGAAAATGGTTCTCCGATTGAATCTGTTCCAAGTAAAACTCCTGTTGGTCCATCTCCTTTAAGCTACTCTCACCCATTAGGCCCAATTACTCCAATTGCTTCTGAAGATTCTTCATTTTTATCTTTTGGTTCAAATAACTTGAAACCTGATCAGCCATTTGCTAATAGTAATCGTCCTTCATCAAGAGAAAGATCGGATTCAAGTACTTCAATTCTCTATATGGATAGTAAGATTCGTTCAGCTAAACAGCATGCTGCAAGCAATTCTCATACTCATTCTCCAATTGTTAATACACCATTGCAAAATCAATTTGAAGAAGATGATTCATTAGAAGATTTGAATCAAAAATCAGTTAGTAACAATTTTACAATTATTGGTAGAGGTGATTCAGTCGCTTCTGATAATCAAGACGATGAAACTCAATTAGTTGAAGTTTGTTCAGTTAATACTTCATCAACTAAAAAAATTAAAGCTTTAAGAAGATCAAGTTCAATTGCATCAATGGCTTCAGTTACTTCAGTTACTCAATTTCCACCAAGTACAATTGGTGCCCCTTATTCGCCTGCCTCTCCAATCGTTAATCAATCTCCTCAATATGTTCGAACTCCTGCTAGAGCAAGAGCGCTGACTACTAACTTACCTACTAATTCAAATAAAGTTCCATTAATGAAAACTTGGAGTTTTCAAGGTCCTTTAAATGGTACTCAACAAGTCCCAAAAACTGGTTTTCCAAAACATAAGCAAAAATCACTTTCATTTTTAGATGTTTTACCTCATCAATTAACCCCTGAACAACTACAACAACAGCAACAACAACACACAACAACTGGAATTGATAAATCTAGATTACAAGTTTTAGAAGCTCAAATGACTGAACATGCTAAACCTCAAGTAGTTATTCTACAACCTCAACAACAACATTCTTTACAACAACAATTACAAATGCAATTTCAACAACAGCAACATCAACAACAACAAATGATGATGATTCAACAACAACAACATAAATTCTCTCAAGAACACTTACAACAACAGTATATGCAACAACAGCAACAGCAACAACAACAACCATCTCAAGAACAATTACTGCATAAATCAATCATTGATGATTATTTTAATTCTAATTCTTATAATAATACAGTTTCTACTAATGAATTAACCCAACAGTATCAAGATTTAGTTCAATCAATTGATTCACCAATGTACTCATTTACTGATTCTCCAGTTTCATATTCTCCAGGTGGTCAACAACAACAACAACAAAATGTTCATTCAAGACATTTTTCATCTTCAGGATCAATTCCAGCAGTCAATAATTCAGTTTATAATCAAAGTCAAAGAAATAGTCGCACTTCAAATACTAGTGCCTCTATAGATGCTTCAACATTATATTCATATCCAAGACAGGAATCTTATGATACTTCACTTACTCATTTATCTAATGATTCTAATTCATTTGTTTCAACTAATGCTAATCCCCATCAAGGTACTAAAAGACCTTCATCTGGTTCGTTTGCCCCCGTTCCAGTTAGTTATATCAAGCAACAACAACAAATTCAACAACCTCAAGTTTCTCAACAAGCTCTGCCAAAACGTGTTTTAGTTGCTCCAACATCTGTTACTATCAAAGATCAAGCTCAAAATGAAACAGTTATGTTTAATAAAGTTTTTGATGGAAGTTCAAATGGGAATGGTATAGTTGAACATAAAACTTTAGCTGTTGATTCTGAAGTTGATCCTAACAGTACCGTTCCTGAGGGTATGCTTGTTCTTAATGGTGATATTAATGTTGATGGAGATGGAGATATTGATATTATTGATCAAAATTTTGATTTATATGCTTTCATCAGTGGTGATTATCCTACATCTTAACTACCTTATTTTTTATTGATTTGCTGTGAATTTTATTAGTATAATCCAGCCTGCAGTCTCTTCAATTTTTTTATCTCATTTTGTTGTATTTGATTTGTTTTAAACTCTAGAGCTAGTCCAATGGCTTTTCTTTCATTGTTTATTTTATTGTTTGTTCAACACAACTAGTATACCTTTCTTTGAATTGGTGATGATTTTTTTCACTATATTTGTCCTCTCTTTTATCATACTACCATTCCACTATTATTATTATTATCATTATAACAATTTATACCAACATTAGAACAACATTACATATACAGCAACAATAAATACAAGTTTACAACCCTTCCTGTTAATAAAAATATATAAATTATTGTACATAACAATATATAACTCAAGTCTATAAATATACAACACCACTCAAAGAAATGCTAAATTCCAGCTAATTTTCAATTTTTATAGATCATTAGAGATGATGATGTTTTCATGATTTTGTGTTTTATTGTTCTTTTTTTTTCTTTTTCTTTTTTTTTGTATTGTTCTCAACGACTCCTCATTTCGTTCATTCATTCCATTTCATTGCTTTTTGTTTACTTTACTTAATTACTGATCCTTACTATTTTGCTCTGCATTTTTTTTTCATTTTTTTTTTATTTTTTTTCATGTGGTATTGATTATTATAAATCCTCTACATTTTTTTTTGCATTTTTCTCTCGGATAGATATTTTTTTCTCTATAGTTTATTAATTTCTTTGGCTTTTTTTGTTGTTTCAGTTTTAGAGTTGAATTCACTTTTTTTTTTGAAGGAAAGGCTGGCTCCTTTTCAATGCTTTTTACTCTTCTCTGGGAATTTCCGATTTTAGTTTAGTTTTCTTTTCATATTGTATTTCCCTTAAACAAAAATAAAAGCTGTTTAGTTTAGTTAGCTAGTGTTAGTACTTTTTTCTTTGGATGTCTTTCTTTATGATCTTACCACTTTCTTAATTAGTTTATCTATCTACATTCATTTTTCCCTATCTTTCCTTTAGTTTATTATTCCTTTTTATTGATTAAATTCCAAAGAAACTCTTCTTAATTTCCAAATTGTAGTTATTGTAAATCTGTAATATTGTAATATTGTACAGTAAAATAAGAGATTCAGATCTTGAGATAGAGCCGCGCAGCAAATTTTTTTTTTATCATTCGAATATTTTTAATTTATCACGTACTGGATCAAAGTTATTTATTTTTCAATTCAACTAACTTCTGGTTCAATAGTGGATGGCATTTTTCAGAAGATTGGTTACAAGAAATTCATTTAATCCAATTAAACCTACATTTTTGTGTCAATTACAATCAATTAGATCTCTCACAATGACTACACCAGAATCCTCAACTACTACTAAAGAAACAACCGAATCAACTAATGATCAAAGCTATGATCCATCAAAATATGAAGAATTAACTGAAGGTTCAGCTAAGATTTTATTTCCAAAATCTAAAGTGTTTTATAATCCAGTTCAACAATATAATAGAGATTTAAGTTGTTTGGCTATTAGAGCTTGGTCTGAACTTTATACTGAAGAAAAACAAGCAAAAAAAAGAAACAGACAACCAAGTAATAATAATTCATCTAAAAAAATCATAAAGTCAAATAATAATGATAAGGAGGATTCAACTCCAAAGACCCCAATTACTATCGAAAATAATAAAGAAGAAAAAGAATTAACCGATACAGTTAAAGATACAGAACCTTTTGTTAATATTTTGGAAGCTTTATCAGCTACTGGTCTTAGGGCTATACGATATGGTAAAGAAATTCCATTAGCACAAACAGTTATTGCCAATGATTTGAGTAAAGAAGCAGTTAAAGCTATTAATCTTAATGTTAATTATAATAATATTTCATCAAAAGTTAAACCAAATGAAGGAGATGCAATCACATTCATGGGGCAAAATAAATTTAAATTTCATGTTGTTGATTTAGATCCTTATGGTACTGCTGCACCATTTATGGATTCAGCACTTCAAGCTATTAAAGATGATGGTTTGTTATTAGTTACTTGTACTGATTTAGGAGTTTTAGCTGGTAATGGATATCCTGAAAAATGTTTTGCTTTATATGGTGGTACCAACTTATGGGGAGATGCTACACATGAATCTGCTCTAAGATTAGTTTTGAATATGATTGCTTCAACTGCTGCCAAATACAAAAAGCATATTGAACCTCAATTATGTTTATCTATTGATTTTTATGTTAGATTATTTATTAGAGTTAAAACATCACCAATCAAAGTTAAAGAATTAGCATCAAATACTATGATTACTTATAGATGTTCTGGTTGTTATTCTACAGCAAATCAATATTTAGGTAAAGTTACAGCCAATTCAAGTGGTAATACCCCGCAAAATAAAAATAAATATGGTTTAGCTAAAGGACCACCAGTTGGTCCAACATGTTCATTCTGTGGTTCAGCTAATCATTTAACTGGTCCAATGTGGGCTGGAAAACTACAAAACCCAGAATTTATCAACAGAATTTTAAAATTAGAAGAAGAAGCATCAACTGATATTTATAAAACATTACCTAGAATCAAAGGTATGTTAACTATGGCTAAAAATGAATTATTAGATTCACATTTTTATTTTAAAACTACAACATTATCATCAATCTTAAAAGTTCCAGCACCTTCTATTGATACATTTTCTGCTGCGTTAGGTAATTTAGGTTATAAAGCATCATTAACTCATGCAATGACTAATTGTATTAAAACAGATGCACCATGGGAAGTTGTCTGGTTCATTGGTAAGAAATGGACTGAAAAAAATAAAGTTGATGTTGAAAAAATGAATAAAAATGCAATGGGATATCAAATTCTAACAAATACAGAAATTGGAAAAGGGATCAATCTGTCAGAATTGAAGCCAGAAGACTATAATCAGCAAAGTGATTTAGATTGGTTATTTAGTGAGAATGCTGTCAGTAAAAAACTGAAACACTTAAGAAGCATTAAAATTGTTAGACATCAAGAGAATCCAAGTAAGAACTGGGGGCCAAAGGCCAGACCTAAGTAGATTATTCTAATTGTTAAATTTAATTTATATATACATTGTAATTAATAATTAAAGCAAAGCACATGTAAATCTCTCTTGTACCTTGTAAGCATAACAATAATAATGAAAAGAAGAGTAAACAAACAATGAAATTGAAAATTCGAAAGGAAAGAAGGATGAATTGAATTGACCCCTTTAACAATTTAACGCTAAGGCGCGTGGCGCACCGCCCGCTGTGCCACCCGTGGCGCACGCCCTTGGAAATGGAAAAGGTTCCGCCTTACTCTTGTGCTTCGATTAGTGTTGAACTAGTGGACAAAGGACAAATTTAAATCGAACAACCCACCTTAATTTCTTTCACTACAAAAGAGTACACAAAAACTCTTTTGGCAATGGGTGCACCTCAAGGTTACTCAATCACTTCTATAATGCTTAATCATAACTCACAAGTATCAATGAATTTACATCAACAATTAATTCAAAAAGAAATTGATATATTAGATGAAATAATAGAATCTTTATTACATCCTGAAAGTTTGGGAATTGAACCTGATGAACTTTTCAGATTGTTGAATCATTATACAGTATCAGCAACTACTCCTAAACTACCAAATGAAGAACCTAAAGAAGTTGTTTCAAAGCTGGTAGAGTTTGAAAAAGTTTTGGAATTAGGTTATAAGTTATCTTCATCAAACACTAAAACATTAACTATATCAGAATTTGTCAACATGCTTTCAACAAATGTCTATATTAATCATCTACCCACAAATATTCAATCTGTTACTCAAGAAACTTATTTGGATTCTTTGTATTATATGCCTGATTTAAGATTAGTTTTAAAAAATGTCTTTGTTTTATTATTAAATTATTTAACAAGAATAGAACCAGTTATTAGAAGCAGTCCTGATTATGAAGCTTCATGCGAGGAATTGAAGAGTTTTTTATTATTATTCAATATTTCGGTTATAAATAAACTGGTAAAGATATATAAATGTTTAAATCCTAAACTTAAGATGAAAGCTGAAGTTGCAATGATTACTTTAATGAGCAGCTGACAAAAGTTATAAATCAAAAGTTCAAAAAAAAAGTTTTACTTCATATATACTTCTCTTCTTTATTTCTTTCATTCATTCATTTTTGTTATTTGTTTATTTCTTCTTCTTTCCTTTGCATCGCTTTGAGTTTTTTCATAATCAATATTGTATAATGGCTAGGTATTATTAATTTTTTTAGAATATAGGTTTAATAAAGGTTTAATAAAGGTTCATACTTTTTTACTGTATAATGTGGATATAGATTTTGATTTACATTAATATTTAGAAAATGGTGAATGCAGTATTATTCTAATTTTTCATTATAAATTGTATACACAAGTTGAAACGCAGTAAAAGTAATTAGAAATTCAGGAAGAAAATTAAAACAAAAAAATAATATAAATATAGACAAATTTGATGATAATTAATTTACCATATCTTGCTTGCTATCTTATCCCAAATTATATGAGCACACTTTCTACCTATCATCTTTCCCAACACTGGAATCAAGATAAAATTAACCAAAGTAATAAGTTGAGTTAGATTCTTTTCCCATTCCTTTTGAATATCATGAGGGTCCACTAGATCAGTTTCGTAAGTATATTCAGATTTTTCTTCATCATCATCGTCATCTTCTTCATCTTGATCGTTTTGTTGTTGTTGTTGTTGTTGTTGTTGTAATAAATTTAAAGTATGATTGAGAATACGATCATTATTTGCAGTTGAGGCAGGAGCTGATGCAGACAGGTAATTGTGTATGCTCAAGTTTTCAGTGGATAGAGGTTGGGTATCATCAGTCATCTTTATTGTCTAGTTGTAGTGTTAGTGTATTGGATGTTGATATCGATATCATTGAATTAAGATGGAGTAATGTGTTGGTAAGTACCTTTATGTGATTAACTTTTAACGAGTATCGAATGATTGATTGAGCGAGTTTTGTTATTTGAAAATTAAGGAGAAAGAAAGAACCACGTTTGAAGGCTGTTTTTAACAATACACAAACTCAATCT
>JAJLSG010000525.1:0-11184 GCA_030567495.1 Ambrosiozyma neoplatypodis | reverse complement strand
GCACCTTGAAAAGTTGTAACTGGACCAAATTTAACATTTGATTTATCATTAACTAAACCATTATCATACTTAATAGTTAAATAAGGATCAACTGAAACATATTCTTGAAATAGACCTCCGTTAGGTTGATGTGCATAACCACCATGTTTAAGTGATGAAACATGATCACCAATTTTAAAACCAATTACATTTGAACCAACTTTAACAACTTCACCAGAAGCATCAGTACCAGGAATTGCACCTTTAGAACCCCCACCTCCATCAATATGCTTCCAATCAGTTGGATTAATTGCATTTGATTTAACTTTGATTAATAGTTCATCCGGAGTGATTTCAGGAACGGGTTGATTTGTTAATTGATTTAAAAATTTGTAATCTTCAGTTGAACCTGTAAATGAAACAGCTTTTTGAGTTGTTGGAATAGACATATTTGATGTTTTAATTGAATATTTATAATTAAAAACTAGCTTGTATTAATTTGAATAAAAAGATGGGGACATGAGTGGTATTTATAGGTATTTCTAAACCATTGAATTTTGAAATTTAAACAAGAAACCAATCAGAGGCTATACAATCCATTGCTATTTAAATTATTTAATTAGTAATACAAGTACAAATATATAACCAAAAATACATCTTTAAATGATGCTACCAGTATTGGGATCTGAATAGATTACTAATTGAGAGATTTTTCATCGGAATAATAATACATGTAATAATAATAATAATAAATTCATTTATTAGTGAGGGGTTCAGACCTGAGCGATCAAGCCCTATGTGATCTGGTGTGCGTCTATCGGAATATATCTTCAAAATCCTCTACAGTTCACTTAACATCCAATTTTGGAATTAGTTAAACAAACCATATACTTTTATGTGATATAGCGACTATACATCTGAAGACTCATCCAAATTAAATATATTTGAAGGCACAATATTGAAGATATGTTTAAAAATTCCGCTGCACCCGTGCACTAGAGTAAATGAATCATCTGAATCATCTTTTTTTGATTGTTTTTTTGTTTTTTCAAGAAATTAACACCTTTTTTTAATTACATTTACAAATATTGTCAATCACACCCAAGAAAAATACAGAATTAACTACCACTCACTAAATAAATACCCTCACAATGTGTTCACGAGCTATTTATTGATTTGTGATCATATCAGCTACATATCGATTAATAAGAGATAACAACACCAACATGGAAATCAAATTTCAAACTGTTATATGTATAGACGATGCAATTTCAATATCATTGGAATGAATATGTATGGATATTAAAGTGGGCACTGGTATTTTTGGCTAGTAGTATTTTTATCAAAGGTTGTACCTATAAAATTTGAATGAGTTCATATCCATAGTTCCTTCCACTGGCCCTTCAACATCCAATAAACCAAATTTCAATTTTTTTCTTGATTAAAACTTATATTCTTCAGTTGGAGTTTCAAATCTTTATGATATTTTCTCATTTGATGATCATCAATATTTTAATTTAAACATTAACTATATGATAAGTTGATAACCCACATTAAGATTAATGAACTATTTTTCACAGCAATGAAGTTTTATAATGGTTGTCCACCTGATGGGCTATCAAGGTTAATAGGTTATGCATCAAAATCCAACAAATTTTACGTTTAATATAAGTGAAAAACTAACTAGAAATCTTCACCTTAAATTGAAAATAGAGCCGCAGAGGATGACTCCAGATGATTCAAATGCCTCGATATTTTGAAGTCTTTTGGAAAGTAAGGTTTTGGATCATTTGGGAACTATTTAAGAAACCACATTTCCTTCACTTCTTTTTTATTTTCAATTAAATTGTACATATCTATTCTTTTTCTCTGAAATATATATCTAAAAGAAGAATTATCATGAATAACGATCCAACTTTTAAAATTGATGATCCAGATAAGCAAGCAACAGATATTGAATCTACTGTTAACTCATCTGATCAAGATCTTCACCCAACTGAAAAACAATTAGACAAAGTTTATAGACATTTAGATTATAGAATCATTCCAGCTTTATGGTGTATGTATTTCTTAACTTCATTTGGTACTGCTTCTTATGGTAATACATTAACTATGAATTTTGAAGACAATCATTCTCTAAAAGGTTCACTTGGTCTATCTTCACATGTTGTTTCTACTGCTTCTGCTTTATATTATGTTGCTTATATTATATTTGATGTTCCAATGAACATTATAATGACTAGAATTTCTCCTCAAGTGTGGTTAGCTAGAATTGTTATAACAGTTGGTTTTGTTTATACTTGCTATGCTGCCGTTACAAATGGTAAAGGTATAATGGCTCTTAGATTTGTTAGTGGTATGTGTGGTGCTGGTACTTGGCCTGGTATGAGTTATTATATCTCATTATGGTATCCATCTCATAGAACTGCTAGACGTATTGGTTATTATTTCACGGCTTCACAAATCAGTGCATCTGCTGCTGGTTTAGTTGCTGCTGGTTTTCAAAAAATGGATATGGTTAGAGGTTATGAAGGTTATAAATGGTTATACATAGTTTATGGTTCTATTACTACATTTGTTGGTATTACTTTAATTTGGTGGCTACCTGATAGACCATCTCATTTAATTGAATCTGAAAATTATAGATCCACTTTAGATAACCTTTTACCAGCAAGTATTTTAAAATGGTTTAAATCACCTCAACCATTAAATGAAAGTGAAAGAAATATGCATGCTGTTGATATGGCTCCAAGATATAAAAATCAAACTTGGAGATGGCAAGATATTGTTAATGTTATTACAGATATTAGAGTTTGGCCCTTGATTATAATGTATTTTGGTGTTGTTGGTTCAGGTAATGGTATTGCTGTTTTTGGTACAACATTAATTAAAGCCAGTAATTCCAGTTTATCAGGTATTCAAGTTTCTTTATTATATGCTCCAATTTGGTTATTTGATGCTGGTGGTATTTTAACTGTTACTCCATTAGCTGATATGTTTAAGAAATACAGACCAGTGTTCTTTGCATTTGCAACATTGATTATTATTGTTGGTTTATTAGTTACAACATACGGTAATGGTGGATTCTGGCACAGATATGCAGGTTTATTAATTTGTGGTTTTGGTTTAGGTCCAACTGTTCCAATTTGTATGACTTTGGCTAATGAAATCATGTTTACTAGATATGGTGATGTTGGTTGTGCTGTTTCTTCTGCTATTGTTTCAGGTTTAGGTAATTTAGGTTCTGTTGTTGCTACATATGCTTTATACAGTGGATGGCCAGCTGATGTTGCTAGAGATTATCAATATTCAAATATGATGTTGATTGTTATGCTAGGTGTTTCGATTATTGCTTGTGGTGTTCTAGTTCTAATTAGATGGAAACTAGGTGATTTTGAAGAAAATGAAAATCAAGCTGAAATGAGACAATATGATGAAGAAGAAATTTGATTTTGTCTTGTTATTTTATTTACGTGTTATTGTGTTTTATTTCTTGAACTTTTAATTTAATTTGATTTAATTTAATTTATTTATTTTATTGCATTATTTTTTTTTATCTTTTTTATTCTTTTATAATTTATGATTACTCTAATGAACTTTTTTTTACTTGATGGCTAATAGGTAAAAATATAGATTCAAAAAAAAAGAAAAAAAAAAACTAGTAAATAAAAAAGTAAAAAACTATAAACATAACAAGAAAAAGAATTATTTATATGGTTCAATAATCATATCAGAAGTAGTAACTCTTTCCTTAACACTTTCATCAACAACTAATGTAATTTTGTGATTAGGCAGGTGTAGAAAAATTCGAGTATCTGATTTTTCAGATATATTAACAACAACATAAAGTATATCTCTATCAAGGGATTCTAAATCCGGTTTTTGATTAACAAATACAGTAAGATCTTTAGCTGATTTAAAATCCAATTTCATAAATGAGTAATATTCAGGGATTGTAATTCCTAATACTTTAATTTTCTCTAATTCGTCAACCTTATAATCTAGTCCTTCATCTTTCAATATTCCAGTATCTATAGTGATACGTTGAATTGTTTTTGGTAATCTTTTCCAAAAATCATTTGTTTCATCTAACGTTTTCGAACCTGATATACCAGGTGTTTCTTTTACATTAGCTAATTCTAATTCATGAATTTTAAAATCTGGAAACAATTCCCAAACAGTATTTTTAGTTGCAGAACTCATATTTGTTAGTGACAATGCCTTTAAATTGGGACAACTATTAAAATCAAAACATTTTGCTTCTATATTTGGAATACCTAAACTTATAAGTGAATCTTGTAATCTTATTTTATCGGAAAATTCAATACGACCACTAATCTTCAAGACCTTTAAATTAGGTGGTAAACATTCAAAAGTGTAAGGATCTCTATATCCACTAGTCATAGAAACTAAGGTTAAATCTTTAAGACCAGTAAAGGTAGTTAAATCAACACAAGGATCACTATAAAACATCATTCCGAATGAAGTTAATTTTGAATTACCATCTAAAGGATCATAAAGGTCTGGTGAAGGTGGAACCATGCTGATTAGTTTTTTTGTATTAGAAATAGTATCAAGAAAATATATTGGAACTGATGTTAAGCCTTCAAATTGAATATCATTGCTTTTGTATAGTTTGAGAAATGTAAGATAATCCTCACGGCTATCAGGAACAAGCTTCATATATTTGGTTATGATTTTTATTTTAGGATGTGATGTGAGGAAGTTAGCCATATCAGCATTCAAAAGATGTTCTTCATTTGTAAATACAAATGTAAATGTTTCTAATTTTGAAGAAAGTAAATGGAAAAACCCAATAACAGTATCTTCATTATTTAAATCTTGAACAGCAGAAAAACTTTCCAAAACAAACCAGTCATAAGCAGTTTCAACAATAAAATCCAAATCACTATCTTGAAAATTTAATTGTGTAACCAATGAATACCACTCTTGTGGATCATCATAATCCATAAAAGCAAAATTATATTGAAATTCAAAAGTAGTAGTTGCTTGATCTAATATAAATTTATGAATATTATTAGCTATAGCTAATTCAATATCACCTTCAAAAATCAATTTCTTAAGATTAAATTCTGAACCAAGTTGTTTGAAAGATTCGTCACTTAGTTCTGATAATTCAATCAATGGCCCTTTCATATATAGTTCATGTGTTGTAGTTAGTTGAATTGTAATATAATATTCATTTTCTCTTATACAATTGAGTTTCAGTTCTAATTCTGGATTTGTTATTGTAATTAGCTTAATATAGTTTTTAAAAGCTAGTAAATGATTGATTGAGTAAAAATCAATAGTACTTAATGCATACGCTCCAATTTGCTGTTGAATCTCTAGAGGAAGTTTTAAGTTAATCTTGACAAAGTCTGAATTCATTATGATGCTTTGATACCAAATTGAATAACTCTGGATAACTCTTTGTGTCTTCGAAGTTCAACCTTTCTACACCTAGATGATTTGCCTAATTGGGCCATTGAGCCACTACTCCAATAACACGCACGAGGCGCTAGTTTCTCTTTATAAATAATTGAATACTTGGATATGCGGCGTTACGGAGTAATTTTAAGAGTTTTCAAGTTTAATTTCAACAAATCAAATGCATGCTATTTCATATTAATTCACATATACATGTAGCTGATAGTTCTCGATGATTTAATGCCAAGAGAAGAACATGGATTAAAAAGCTGATCGAGATGAGATGCTGTTCATCGCAGATTCACAATTAATTCATGTTAAAAACAATTCAATTTACTAAAATTTAAAACTAGAATTGATTTTAACATATCAATTAAGATAAACTATTATTGGATTGTTACTCTACAATTGGTGAACTTTACATCGCAATTGGATGTTAATATTAAAATAAATCGAGTAGAAGTGGCCAGACAACAGTAATTTATGATATAAGAAAAAGGAGAAAGAAAAAAGACTAAAAAATGTACATAATCTAATTAACGAAAAACAGGCATTAAATCAACAGTGGGAATCAAACTTTTATATTTCAGAACGGAAAAAAAAGAGGGAAGAAAAATATGTGATGTAAATTAAAAACTTTAGAATAAATTTAAGAAACCAACATGAATATAATTAAATAAAAATTTCAAACAAAAAATTAAATATAATATTAAACCAAATTATCCTATAATAATAAAGCAGCAACAGCAGCACAACCTAAAGCACCTAAACCAACAGTAATTGAATCAGCACCACCTGTTGAAGAAGATGAAGCTGAAGTAGCTGATTCGGAACCAGAGGTGGAAGAATCAGAAGAATCAGAAGAATCAGCACTATCAGTAGATTCAGCAGAACCAGTTGAAGTAGTTTTTTCTGCTGCACTAGTAGATGAAGCATCAGATGCAGCTGGAGAAGAGGTTATGGCAGACATAGTAGCAATTCTTGACCAAAATGAAGCTGAAGCTGCGGCATCACCAATAGTATAAGCTAAAATATTACTATCTGTTAAATATTGACCGACCCATTCAGCTGTACTACCATCAGTCATTGTCATGACTCTTGTAAAGAAAGCACCATATCTTGAAATAATAAGTGAATATGTTGAAACTGAAAGTGAAGTACCATCACTACCAGAATCGGAAGCAGATGTAGAATCAGAAGCAGATGTTGATGCAGTAACAGTTGAAGTAGCATTAGCATCACTACTAGAACTAGAACTTGATTCAGAAGCTGAAGTAGTTGCAGTTGCAGTAACAGTGACTGCTTCTTCATCAGAGGAAGCAGCATTAGATAAAGCAGCTAAAGAAGCTAATAATATAGTTGAGGAGAATTTCATTTTGATGTTTAATATTTATATGTGCTATAATGAGCTTTATATTGGTATTTTCTTGAACTGGAATCAATATTAAGAAGAAGAATAGGGGATGAGAAAATTTGAATAAAACGGGAAACACCCTTGTATTTATTGAATTTTCATTAAAATGGAACAGCCTTATCTAATAAGAGCAAACTACCCAAATGGAACTTCAGTATTACTTAATTCATCAAGGTGGATAATTAAGTTCTGATTATATGGATCTAGTGAAATTTATGAAGTGTTGATTTGTTGAATTCTAATTATTTTATAGATTTAGATCGAATTGATAATTTTAATAAGCAGATATCGGTCCCTGTATTTTCCAGTCGACAACGTATACCAAGCTGTGTTCTGGCTGGCTGGATGGATAAATTAAGTTTTTCTCGCTTTTAAGGATCGGTCGAAAATTCGAAATGTTTAATTTAGTTTAATTAATTTAATTAATTTAATTAATTTAATTCATCGATATATCCATGCAGTTTTTTTTCAAATTTTTAAAAGGTCCAGCAGAAAAACATATAGATAGCTAGGTGAGGTTGTATAAATGATTATTTAGGTCATAAATCATGATCAATACTTGAAAACATCAAAAATGATGATAGCAGAAAAAATAGATATTTTGGAGTTTTTGAAGAAATAAAAAAAGAAGAAGTTATCTAAAACTTCAATTTTTCAGGTGTGTAATCTTTGATATGTTTTCATTAACCAATTCCTTTTAAAAAATTGGAATAAAGCAACTTTAGTGATATTTGAAAATAATAGCGTAAAATAGAAACTAATTTTCAATTAAAATCACAGGAATTGATTATTTTGATACCAGCTTCACTATATATTGTACTTTCTTCATAGTTTATTGTTCATTTTGTTCAACTAGTTGAATATCTGAGTAAGAATCTTTAAATTATAAATTAATTGATTTCATGTTTCCTGATCAAATTTTCTTAATTTTATATTCTAAATTCTAATAATTAAAGTAAATCATACTTCAAATTGTCCAAATGTTAATGCATTTCATATGAAATGTAATTTCAACACTTAAAATGATAGGATTAACTTAAAATACCTGAATAAAGAGAGTCTAACTGAAATTTTAAGTCTAATAGATCAATATGGATTTAAAACATGGAAAATAAGCTTGTTCATTTCATAAAAAAAACCTGAAGTTCAAATAAGATAACATGCAATCATAAATTAAGACTCATGATTGAAGTCTATATAATTGAAATACCTGATCTATCTAATGTAGTTGGCTTCTCTCTTTTTTTTTAACTTATTTTTTCTCGAAAATCATGAAAATCTGTTGATTTCGTGAAAAGTGGTCCGTTGCGTGCGCTAACCAAACCGGAGATAGTCGTCAAACGGTCAAAGTCATCATGCATATAGCTTAGAGCTAGTCGATCAACTTTGATCTATTGAAAATAAATACATACATGCAGGCCCATTACCTCTCTGTAAAATTGTTAAAGAAGTTATACGTATATGATAAAAGTCTGAATTCCCAATTAACTGGATTCGCTGGGTTTAATACTGTACATGTACATGTATAATTAAAAGGTATTTAAAATTTTCAAGAAATAAGATTAAGTCAAAAATATAAAGCTTGTATCAAAAAAGCATATTTAAAAATAAAAGAATTGAAATAATATAGCAATAAATTAAAGCTAAACAGGTGAAGATGAAGAATTTGAAGATACATTTCCTTCGACTAATTCTTCTTCATTCTTTTCAGCAATAACAACACCTTCAGCACCCATATCTGAAGCCAAGGCATGTTCTTTCTTTAATCTTGCAAATTCAGCTTCACATTTTGGAACTAATGGATTATTACTAGCAAATAAGAAATCAATTTCTTCTAAAGTTCTATTAGCAGTTTCAGGATAGAAAAAGAAAACAATTATCAACAATAAGAAATTTGAAGCACCAAAAATATATAAAGTCTTTTCTTTAATATGATCAAACATAATTGGACATAATAACATTAACCAACCATTACCAATAGACCAACCAACAACACCAGCAGCGTTACCAGCAGCTCTTAATTTCAATGGGAAAATTTCAGAAGGTAAAATCCATGGAGTCATTAATAAAGTGGCACCGAATAATGAAGTATAAATAAAGACAAAAGCAGTAGCAGCTGCACCATAAGCTTTATTATCGGGATGAATTTGTTGAGCTTTAGATAAACCACCTGCTAAAAACATAGCAATACCCATACCAGTCATACCATAAAAGTTAACAGGTCTTCTACCCCATCTATCAATAGTAAAAACAGCAATTAAAGTTGAAAGACAGTAAAAAATATTATTAAGACCTGCAATCCATTGAGCTTTCTTAGTTGAATAACCAGCTTGAGTAAAAATATCAGTTTGATAAACGGTAATACCAGCAATACCAATCCATTCTTGTAAAATTTGGAACCAGATAACCATTTGAACACGTCTAGCAATATGTAATTTTTTAGCTCTAGCCTTTGCTTTATCTGAACCTTTATACCAATCAAAGAAAATTCTAATATAATTAGTTGATAATGCAGAATCTTTTTCATATTCAAATGTAGCAATAATTTCTTTAAATTCTTGGATACCTTTTTCGTCGCCTCTCATTTTTTTTAATAAAGTTAAAGCACGTTCATGATGACCAATTTTAGCTAAATAACGTGGGGATTCAGGGAAACATAATGAAACAGCAAACAAGACAGCTAATGGAATAATTTGAAAGAAAATTGGGAATCTCCATCTGAAGGAATTCATTTCACCAATATAAGATAAACCAAATTCCATCCAATAAGCAATAACAACACCTAAAATATTTAAAGTGAATTCTAAACAAATATAAGCACCTCTTGAAGTAGCTTCAGCAGTTTCAGAAGAGTAAACAGGAACAACAGCATTTAAGATACCAGTACCAATACCATTTAAAAATCTTGCACCACACATCCAAGCAACAGTTTTAGAAGAACCTTGTAAAGCTGCACCAACAACTGCTATGATTGCACCTAAACTAATAGATTTAACTCTACCAAATTCATCTGAAAAGAAACCACCAAATAAACAACCCCATAATGTACCAAAGTAATAAACGGAAACAATACCACCTTGTTTAGTAGAATTAGTAACAGTAATATTTCCATCATCATCCCATGTACCAAAGTCCATAATTTTAACATATTCAGGGGAATTATTAACACCAGACATCATACCTTGATCATAACCAAAGAAAAAAATGGCTAATGCTGATAATGCAACAACTGAATGTGTTAATTTCTTACCTGTAAGATAGTTTTCAACCAACAGTTTTTCAGGTAAAACATAATCTCTAAATTTATCTCTTGCACTAATCAGTGTCATAGTTGATTAAATTAAATTGTAATTTTTTTTTTTATTGAGAAAAAAAAACGTATATCTGATCTTTACACAACCGGAAATGGAAAATTTAATTTGTAGGGAATACTCATCTATTTATACTACCAACCCTCTTTATATAAAATGTTGATGAACTTCTTTGAACCCATTTTTCATTATAATTTGTCATACATGCGATGAATAATTTAATTATAAATTGACGTATAAGCTGGATTATAATCAAACTTAATTCAGAAACACGCATGAATATGCAGAAACTCATGACCAGATTAACCAATTAAAATAAGGAGTGAAGAAATTTCAAAAGGATAAAGCCGCACAAAGCCAGGGCGGGATTATGGAGAAATCTGGAGAAAATCTGGGGATCTGGGGTTACTTTTTACTTTTTACGTCACTGAATTGAGAGGAACTTTATTGAAGCAAGTCAAGATGACTTTGAATTATTATAGTAAACAAGCTATATATACATGTACATAGATAATGATGGCTCTGGTAAAGTTCCCTAGCCATACACCCCATATACACTGCAGTACATACAGACTGATGTGACTGATATGCAGTGGCATGTTTACGATAAAATTTTAAGTTGAAAAAAGCAATCATGAAGAAAAGTTAGAAATTAAAAAAAAATTAATTTAATTTATATAGTGTTTCAACTAGCTTTCAACTTCGACCATGCAGAATCTGAGAAGAGTCCACTCTCGGAGACCTTGCCGGTCGGATATAGACTCATATAGTGCTTATCCACCTAGTTCTAGTGAACCTCCTGATTTTCCGCTTCAACATTTTGTAGTAGAAACAGCGTTAAACCCACTTGGCATATTGTTGGCATTAATGCAAAGTGAAAAGTGGAAAGTTTGTTTCCGTAGCTTGATTGATTCCTTAATTGGACTCTGGCTAGCTCTTGAGTCTTGAATCCTGGGATTGAGCTATACATGTATTGATGACAATTTCATGCTATATAGGCCCACTTAAACAGGGTCAGTTTAACAATATACGTACGTGTTTACAGCTTTA
>JAJLSG010000524.1:0-11287 GCA_030567495.1 Ambrosiozyma neoplatypodis | reverse complement strand
GATTCAAACACAGTAATTGAAATAAAAACCAAAAGAACTCTTACTTGAAGCTCTTTGATATCTATATCATCTGAAAATTCCACTTCACCCCAAAATGAGCTAACCAATTCAAGGTTACCTAATTGAGCTTCAACAAAGTCTCTTCTTTTGTCGGCAGTATCATCAATTGGTATACCAGTTATTTCATTAACTTAGATTTCTTGAGTTAGATTCAAATACTATAATTGAAATATATGACATGTTCAGGAATACAATAAATCATTCATCAGATGAAAATTAACTGTTAAACCAGAAGATGATATTTCAGCAGAAATAGATGTTGGAGAGGTACCAAAATTTGAAAGTTCTTGCTAATTTTATTGAAAGATTTCCCATTTCTTGTACTATATGTTTAACTTGAAGATTGAATTGGCGTGCTTTTAAGTCATTTCTATATAAGTGTTTTCATCAATCAGCATACCAACTGTTGCATAAAATTCTTCAGATAAGAATTAATTTTACTATTTTTTGCTGAATATAAAAGAGCAGTAGAAGCATAATCTGTGTTTGATATTTATCATGAGCTTTAGGCTTTTATTCTATGTTTCAATCCTTATTAATTAACCTTCTTTGCTCTCTGCTCTTTTAATTTATTTGCTATTTTATTTTATTTAATTTAATTTTAAGCTAGTCTTTGCTTTGCTTTATTTGCTTTATTTATATTTCCCGATTTTTTATATTTCAATAAACTATAAAAAAATATCCATTAATAACTAATACGATTATAATAGATCAATTAAAGCTATTAATCCCGCTCTAATTCCGTCTTTTTCCCGCCGAATTCCCGCTCTTATCGCACCGCCACTCCGCATTACTGCGCCACACGCGCCACAGTTTCTGATTTGATTTTGAAAATGGTTTTCCAATTTCCTTTGATTTTGGTTTAGTTTTTACTACTTTTTCTTTTCATATCTTAGGATCTTATAAGTAAATATCAGGCAACTCATCTCATTATATTCAATGTCATCCAAGTCTTTCCCTGAACTTTCTTCATCCGAGGAATCTCATTTAATTAATGAATTGACCCATTATGCATTATCAAATGGATTATTAATCTATCCTCCTTTACCATTTCAAAATTATCAACCAATTCTAGCTCCAGTTACATTATATCCAACTCCATTTCCAAAAGAACAATTTAACAAAGCAATTGAATTATCAACTACATACAATCAATTATATGCAAATATTGTAATTGAAAAAAATTGGTTAATTAATATAATTACAGAATTATCAAAATTTGATAAAGATTTTACTGGTAAATTATTTGAAACTTATCAATTAGCATTAAAGCAAGGTATAGTTCAACCTGTTTCATTAGCTTTGATTAGAAATGATTATATGTTGGATACTAATTCAAATCAAATTAAACAAATTGAATTTAATACAGTTTCTGTTTCTTTTGGTGGATTATCTTCAAAAGTTGGTGATTTACATAAATATTTGAATGATTCAGGTAATTATTCAACTGACTATAGTAAATATTATGATTCATTGAATGAATTACCTGTTTCTGAATCAGCTACTTTATTAGCAAAAGGTTTATATCATGGTGTTTCATATTATCAATCACATCATACTAAAAAAAATCAACAAACTTTTGTTTTATTTGTAATTCAACCAAATGAAAGAAATTCATTTGATCAAAGATCAATTGAATATGAATTATTTAAAAATTATAATATTAAATCAATTAGAATTGAATTACCTGAAATTACAAAAAAAATTAAATTTGATTCAAATTCAAAAAAAATTTATTTTAATGAAATTAATGAAACTAATGAAATTTCAGTTGTTTATTATAGATCTGCTTATGGACCTAATGAATTCAAAGTTCAAGAAACTTGGGATGCTAGATTATTATTAGAAACTTCATTAGCTATTAAATGTCCTTCATTATTAACTCAATTAAGTGGTGCTAAAAAAATTCAACAATTATTAACAAATGATTCAATCTTGAATAAATTTTTACCAACCACCAGTAAAAACAACAATAGTTCATTAAAATCAACATTTGTTAAGATTTATCCAATGGAATCAAAAGAAGCAATTCAATTAGCTTTTGAAAAACCTGAAAATTTTGTTTTAAAACCACAAAGAGAAGGAGGTGGTAATAATATTTATAAAGAAGATATACCAATTTTTTTAAAATCAATTGATGAAAAAGAATATCCTGGTTATATATTAATGGAATTAATTAATCCTCCTGTTTTTAATAATCCAATTTTAAAATCAAATGAATTAATTAAAGATGGTTTGGTTTCTGAATTAGGTATATTTGGTACTTATTTATTTAATGAAGAAAATGGTGAAATTTTTAATAATGAATATTCAGGTCATTTATTAAGATCAAAGACTCAATCAAGTAATGAAGGTGGTGTTGCTGCTGGTTTTGGTTGTGTTGATAGTTTATATTTATATTAGAGAGAGAGTGTTTTAGTTTTTTTTTTTTTATTTAATTTCATACTATTATTATTATTTTTACATCTCTTTTAATGCATTACATTCTATTTTTTTATTTTCTTTTATAATAATAAATTGTAGAAAATTAAATTTGTAAAAAGAGGAGGTTTTGATAAAAAAAAGAGATAGATAACACAAATACGAGAAAGTATAAAATAAAATAAAACTAACAAAGAACAAAATAAATTAAAAGCAAGAAAATATAAGAGAGAGAGAGAGAGAGAGAGAGGACGACTCAGAGGAATCAATATAAAAAACACATTTTTAAAAATAAAGAAGTAATCAGAATAATAAAGGTAAAGGTAAATCAAAAAATTATAACGTAGGCGAAATCAAAAAGGTTAGCTAATAAGTAAAATAAAACAAATCATAAAAGAGTAAGATAGTAAAAAAAGAGAGAAAATAAAATCACAACGAGTCCATAAAACCATAAGAGTAACAAATTAAATAAAAAAAAGAAATATTTCAAAAATTGTTTCAAAAGAATAACCAAAACAAGCAAAACAAAACAAAACAAAACAAAATTAAATTCCTTCTTGAACTTTCAGTCAGTGTACAGTAAGTGGAGAGAGAGAGAGCAAGAACAAGAACATAATTTTAAAGAAATTTCTTAGTTAACCAAATGATAAGATGAATATAATAAATGATTTAATTGTTATAAAAACAGGAAAAAAACATTCAAATGAAACAAACAGACACGCCATACTTGAAAGACAATATATAGAAACAAAAAAAAAACAAATAAAAACAGGAATTTAATTTATTCTAAAAGAGACAATATTAAATTGAAATAATCTTTTTCTTTTTATTTTAATTTTGATTTCTATTATCATCATTCTTTCTGGACCACCAAGCAAATGTTAAAATAGCAGCACCTGCTAAGAATAATTTATCAGTGCTATCAATACTATTTTTACTTTGGGATTCACCATAATAAGTAACAGTTGAAGGAGTAAAATCTTCTTGAACTTTTTCATCATGTTTATTTTCTAAAATTTCACCACCAGTATTAACTTGGGTTGTAGTTTCAACACCTAAACTGACAACTGGTTTTGATGGATTAACAACTGGAGCAGTTGAAAAACTTTTTGAAGAAGCTTTAGATGATAAAGATGGAACTTGAATATGTTCAATTTGATTTTCAAAATGAGGGGTTGGTGGAAATTTGAAAAAATCAATATGAGAATCATCACCTTTAGCTTTAACTGGAGTAGTTGAACTAATTGATCTTGATGATTCTTGTAGTTTAACTGATTTTTTAATTAATTCTTCTTTAATTAATGATTTAATTGGAGCTTCATCAATTTTAGTTGTTGAAAAAGGTCTATTATTTAAAATTTCTTTTTTAATGGCAGATTGAATTGGAGATTCATCAACTTTAGTTGTTGAAAACTTTCTAGAATTTGAATTAATTTTAACTTCTTCTTTTTTTAAAACTGGAGATTCATCAACTTTGGTTGTTGAGAATTGTCTTGAAGGTTTAACTTCTTTCTTTGGAATATTAATTTTAATTGGAGCTTCAGCAGCTTTAGAAGTTGAAAATTGTTTAGATTTAGTATTGTTATTATTAGTGTTTTGTTTTTGAGGTCTGTTATTATTATTTGATTTAGTTGATTTAGTTGAAAAAGCTCTTTCTTTTGAACTAGCACCAGTAACAGAAGAATCAGAATGGCATAATCTTTGAACTAATTCAATCTTCTTACCAGAAACTCTTAAACCTCTTCTTCTACATTCCATTTTCAAGCCTTGCAGGTTCATTGAAGAATATTTAGATTTTGAATTTGAAGATAAATCCAATAAAATAGTTTGTTGTTTAGAAGTTGAGTGAACGCATCTAAAAAACATAGAGGAAGCGCCATTAGCAGCAGATAATTCTTTTTTCAAGGCAGGTAAGACGGTGAACATGATTTAAGCAAGTATAACTGATTTCCAGTAGTCAAATCAGAGAAAAAGAAGTAGTATCTAGTGTTTACCAGTTGTTGATTTTGTTGTTGTTGAAGCGAAAATTGAATCTGTTTTGGTGTTTCCGGATTCGGACAAGTTGAAGAGAAGATGCCATTGGTTTATGCTATTCCTTGTTGTTTGCAGGGTACAACCACAGACCATGACAGAAGATATATCATCCATCAAGGCAGGAACACGTATAGGCAATATCCCAGTTCTAACCTACTCTAAACGACCACAAGTGGCCGATTTGCTACAAGACAATCCACTGGAGTTAACAGATAATAGTGTTCCAATTCATACAATTTCATCAACTAAACTGTTCATTAGGCAATATGATGACTTGTCTCTGATAGACTGGGATCTAGAATATAAACAGTTTAGTACATTAAGAAAAATGGAAGGTTTAAATGCTTTACAACGATTTTTAAGAACTTATAAAAAATGGTTAATTTTAATATCAGCTAGTATAATTTCAGGTTTAATGGCAATTTTATTGGATTATGTTTCTACATATTTAACTGATTTGAAATATGGTCATTGTTCAACTGGTTTATTCAAATTGAGGACACAATGTGATGATGATGATTGGTTAAGTTGGTCTTCAACTATTTCAAATTCAAAAGATTGGTATTTTACATTTACAAATAATATTATAATTTTTATTTTATTAGGTTTATTATATGGTTTTACTGGAACAAAAACATCACAAAGATTACCACAGATTTGGAAAAGTGGTATAACTGAAATTAAATTATTTTTATCTGGATTTAAAATTAATGGTTTATTAGATATGAATTTAATTTTAAATAAAATTATTAGTTTAATGTTAATTATTCCAACTGGTTTATGGTTAGGTTATGAAGGTCCTTTAGTTCATATTTCATCTGGTATTCTGAATTTTGTTTTAACTAGATTCAGTAATGATATTCATAATGAAGCAATCACTAGAGAAATTGTTTCTTCTGGTGTTTCAATTGGTATTGCTTTAGCATTTAATGCTCCAATTGGTGGAGTTTTATTTGGTTTAGAACAAATTCAATCTTATTATCAAGTTGATAAATTAATGTGGAATGCATTTGTCTCTTCAACTGTTAGTGTTGCTGTATTACAAAGTTTCCATCCATTTAAAGGTTTTGATACAAATGGTTCATTTACTGTTGATTTAAAAAATAATTGGTTATTTTTAGAATTGTTTCCTTATATGTTTTTAGGTTTATTATGTGGTATAATGGGAATTATATTAAATAAATTAAATTTAAAATTTGCTGAAATTAGAATTAAAAAAATTGGTAATAATAAAAAATTACAATTAATTGAAATTTTAGTTTTAATTATAGTTACAAATATTTTAAGTTATCCATTTGAAATTACAAGATCAACATTATCTGATGTTTTAGAAACTTTATTTACAGATTGTACAACTACAGAAACTTCTAATGCATTATGTTCAATTATACCAACTGAACCATCTGAATTCCCATTTAAATTATTATTCACATTATCAGTTATAACTATACAAGCATTCATATTAACTTCATATACATTTGGTTGTTCAATTCCAGGTGGAATTTTAATTCCTTCATTAGTCATTGGTGGATTAACAGGAAGATTAATTGGATCAATTTTAGAATATTTTCAAAATATTTCTTCTGGTGGGTTATTATTTGCAACATGTTTTAACGAAAAGAAACAATGTATATCACCTGCTTCATATGCAGTTGTTGGTTCAGCATCTTTCTTAGCTTCAGTTACAAGAATGAATGTTACAGCAGTTGTTATAATGTTTGAATTAACTGGTGCATTAACTTATATTATTCCAATCATGTTGGGAGTTTTCTTTGCTAGATTTTTAAATGATTTATTTCTGAGTAAATCAATTTATGAATCATGGTTGAAATTTAATTATGTTGAACAAAATTTACAATCTAATTTAGAAGATACATTACAACATTCTGAATTATCTATAATTAACGTTGATACAATAATTAATAATTCATTCAATTTAAAAATCATTTATGAAGATGATTTATTAACTTTATTAGATTTAGATAATCTAGTTGAATCTGAAAATTATGGTTATCCGATATTAAAATCTAGAACTCAACCGATTTTATTAGGTCATTTAAAATCAATTGATATTAAAAATTTATTAAATAATTTAAAATTAGAAAATATAATATCATTAGATACAATTGTTCAATTTACTGGTAATATTGAAAAACCTGGATATTATTTCTTGAAACCTTTGATTACAAATATAAATGAATTGATTATTGTTAATCCAAATTATAATGTTTTAACAGTTTATGAAATATTTGATAAATTGAAATTAAATAATGTTTTCGTTTGTCATGAGAATTTTAAATTTAAAGGGATGATTAATAGAAAAGATATTATTGAACTTGTTAATAATAATGGGGTATAAGTTTTTATTTTTTATTTTATTTTTTTGTGTTTTGTTTACATGAATATATAGGTTGTGTTTAAATTATTATAAAAAAATATCAAAGCAAAGAAAAAAACAATTTAATAGGAATAATGCAAGTATGGGAGTAAAAAAATATAAGGGGGAAGTCATAAAATATAAGGGGTAGCAAAGTAAGTAATAATAAAACGGAAATAAAATTAAATTTGAAAAACATCAGTACTTTTACTAACTTTTCTCTTTTTAAAAGGGGGATTTTCATCAAAGTCATCATCATCATCATCATTATGTTTATTTTGTGAAGAATTTAACATTGAATCATTAAATTTAGAACCTTGAGTCTGAGAAAACAATTGTTCATGAAATTGAGTTGCTGTAACAGGATCATCATCTTCTCTACCATATAAAGGATCTAAATATTTTTTCATTGTTGATTTGTTTGGATAACATCTTAACATATATTTACCTTTTGGAACAGGAGTATTATTAAATAATAAACCATCATAATCTAAATTAAATGAAAAATGACCAATTGATTTTCTTTTTCTAATACTTAGAATTTTTTCAAATATTAAAACAGTTAATGATTTTAAAAAAATATCAATTAATTTATCATTAATATTATTTGTTTTATAACCTAATTTAATTAATGCATCATGAACATTTTTGAATGCAGTTCTATGATAATCTTGTAAATATTTAACAATCTTTCTAATCATTACAATAATTATAAAATCATCAATTACATTATCATTTGAACATTCAATACATTTGAAATTATTTTCATCTTTTTTTGTTGAAACTCCATAACAAATACAATGAACATTTTTATTACATTTAATACAAGAAATTGAATTTGAAAATGATAATTGTAAATCAGAACCACAATCACAATTAATATCATCATGATTATGAATATGATTTGATGATTTTGGAGTTTGACTAATTGGAGTTGGAGTTTCAATTTGACTTGAATATAATTGAGTTTCTTGAATAGTTGATCTTGGAGTAGTTGTAACAAATTTTTTTAAATCATGAGTAATTTGTGAAACTTGTTTATTTGTTTCATTGATTTTAAATTCTTCTTCTTTTGTTGTTTTTGATAAGAAATCAAATGGATCAATTTGTTTTGTAATTAATGAATTAATATTATTATCATCGTTAATTCTATCTTTTAAATCATCTTCATCTAATGCAGATAATGATAAAATACCAGCAACAAAATTATGATGAGCAGTTTCAAAATTACCACATAAATTAAATTCAACTTCATCTTGTAAATCAATTGGTACAGTTAAAGTAGCTTGTTTATCATTTGAACAATCAACAAACAGATTTGGTTGATAACTATCAGGACAATAATCATTAAACATTAATCTCATTGATAAGAATCTTTTAGTTGGTAAATTAGGTAATGATTGAGTAATAATTATGAATCTTTTCATTAATTGATGAATTTGTTTTCTAGTTGTTTCTAAACCACCAATGTTTGAATTACCATTAGCTTTTGAACCTTCATCAATAAATAATCTTGGGAAACCATCATTATCATAAGTAATACCAAAAGTATATGATTCAAAAACATCATCAGGATTCTGATCATCTAATATAATTGATAATGATAAACCTTTTAAATATCTTTTTTCAATTGATTGTTTAACTGGTAATTCTAACCAATTTAATAAAGTATCAGCTTCTTTTGATTTACCTTTAATTAAAGTTTTAACTCTAATTGATTCTTTTTTATCTTGTTGTTGTTGTGATTGTGATTGTTCTTTATTGGTATTATGAGAAACTATGAATCTTTGGTCTTCAAAATGATCATCATCAAAAAAACCTCTTAAAAAGGCAATACATCCAAATGACATTGATAAAACAGTTTCAATTAATTGTTCACTTTGAACTTGAGTAACTCTTTCAGAAACCCTAGTTCTTGTTCTTGTTCTGGTTCTTGATTTTGCTTTTGTTCTTTCTTTTAGTAAAGACATATCTTAATCAGTTAGTTGTTCATATGGCATGTAATTGTGTATGGAAATGAAAGGGGAAAACAAGTGTTGAATCTGATGATTTTGATCCCTTTCTGGTGCACAGCCTTGAGAATGCGGGCACGTGACCATACTTTGATTTTTAATTTAAATTTAATATTGTTATCTAGCTATCCATGATAGAATAAATTAATCTGAATTAAATTTAATCTAGCTTAATTTGAAAGAATTTCTTGATTTAATAATTTTGATTGAAGGTTAACAAGTTTTCTCACTCTAGCTCTCTCCCTCCTCCTGAATCCTGATTCCTCCTCTGACTGCGTATACTGAGCTCAAGATATAATCAAGCTGATAAGCAGAGGAGAGAAGTTGTATTTAAAAATAGATATAGCTAGTGATATATTTATAGCTATAAAGAGCTTGTAACTTATAAGCAAGTACCTAAGGTACGTCTGATCAGTGATCAAATAACGCGTTGCTGATTATAAGCTTAATTAAAGGCACTGAATCTACAGGTATATAGCAATTAAAACACGCTGAACAATTATCAAATTAATTTATAATCAATATTAATCAAATATAACAGCTAGAGCAATTGCCTCCAGTTTGGTGTTGAGGTCAATTGAAATGAAATGAGTCAAATCGTGTGATTGTGGTGGTGGTGGCTAATTAAGCTTAATTAAGACGTGGCTGAGGCTGTTTGAGAATCCGATGTCGACAGGTGAAACACCATAGTAAAGTAGGCGTGTCGAGAGGCCGATCTTCCTAATTAGTACCTGATCGCCCGCCGACAAGAGTAAACAAACGTTATAGACGCGTTTTATAACTTTTATTACAGCTAGCTATAGATTTGGTTTCTTGAATCTGGAGGACAGAGATATAGCTATAGCTAGAGTATACACAACAGAGGATGTAGGGTAAAGAGTGTATAGACAGAAGTGGTACAGCAATTGCAATTGCAATCACTCCACTACCACAGTCACCCAGTCATAGGGCTAGAACTGTCACTTAATTCGCCTTCAACAACTCAAGACGAGGCGAGTCTAATTTTTGCTTAGTTTTTTCACAATTTCCTAAACAATCGATTTCCAAAACATTCTATAAATATAGCTGGTTTTCCACCTTTTTTCAATTCTAAGCTCAATCCCATCATGCTCTCTTCTTCTTATATATAGCATCAACTATTCCCAGTTCTTCTTCTATCAATTCTAATTTTACAGTTACTTCTAACTCGTATTAAAGTCATTCGCTTACACTCACAAATACAAAAACTTATATTTTAAAAATGCAATACACTATCTTATTATCTGTTTTAGCTTCATTAGCTTCTGCTTCAGTTGTCACTCAAATTTCTGACGGTCAAGTTCAAGCTACCTCTTCTGCTGCTGCCGTTTCTACTGCTGCTGAATCTTCAACTTTATCAACCATCACTTCAACTGTTGCTGGTGTTGTTACTGTTTACACTACTTACTGTCCAGTTGCTGCTTCAGAATCATCTGCTGCTGCCGCTGCTGCTACTGAATCATCAGTTGCTGCTGTTGAAACTACTTCTTCTGCCGCTGTTGTTTCTACTCCAGCTGCTGCTTCATCATATTACGCTGCTACCACTTCAGCTGCTGAATCTTCAGTTGAAGCTACCTCCGTTACTGCTGAAACTACTACTAAAGCCACTAAAGCTGCTTCTTCTGCTTCAGCTTCCGGTGCTGCTTCATCTGCTTCATCTGTCTCAACTTACGAAGCTGGTGCCAATGTTAAAGGTTTCTCAACCGTTGGTGTCTTAGGTGCTGCTGTTGTTGCTTTATTAATGTAAGTTTAATTTAATTTTTTAAGTCATAAATATATTTGATTTCTTTTATTTATTTAATTTTTAATATTAAATTTTCTTCAACAAAACAACTCAACTCATAATTTGCATTTTATTCATTCTTATAATAAAGAATTTTGCTAATTAATTTTAAATATGGTAGTTTGATTTTTATATCTATATTACATGTTTTTAATTTATAATTTCAAATTTTCTTTTTATTCATAAATTCACTCATTATTTATTAAATGGTGTTTATTATATATTTAATTTTTTCTTTAATTGTTTTATATTATTTTGTTCATTTTTCTAAAGCTTAATTCTTCTTCTATAATTTAAAATTACATGGTTTTCCTTTACTTTTTTATCTTTTTGGTTTAACCTATACTTCTAATTTAATCGATACAAATCGTTATAATTTTTTAATCTTCTGATATTTGGGTTTCCTTATATCTTTTAATTAAAAATAAAATCAAAGAAAGTTTTTAAAAGTGTATATTTGTTTTACTTTAAATTATATTAATTTAGTTTGTATAAATTTATTGTTTTATTGTTTCTCTTTTGAATTACTATTTCTTTTCTTTTATTTTTAATTAATTGTTTTATATTTCTATAAATTAATTT
>JAJLSG010000523.1:0-11360 GCA_030567495.1 Ambrosiozyma neoplatypodis | reverse complement strand
ATACAATAACGTGGTAATAAATCATCATCACAAATGAATAATCCAACCTTACGAGCACCATCACTATTTCTATATTCAAATTTCTCCATATATAACTTATTAAAATGAAGTACCTCTAAAACATCATCAATTTCTCTTTCAAAAGATAAATTATTGTAACCTAAAATACCGTAATTAAAGACATGAATAAAAACACCAAACCATTCTTATAGTAGGGACCTTCAACATTACCATCATCATCTTCATCATCTTCTTCTTCTGAATCAGAGTCAAACAATCTTTCACCAGTGGTGTACTCTGGAAACTTGACGCTATTGGTGCTTAATAAAGAAGCAAGCAAATCCATTGAATCATAAAACACAAATTCAAAATTAGTTTTTGGAATACCACCAACCTTCAAATACACATTCAACTTCTTAAAGATTTTAAATAATTCACGAACACTGAAACCATCTTCTCTATCATAAAGAAACTTCAACTTGGAGAAAGTTAAACCTTTTTGAACGGCATCAAGAAATTTATCTAGCTTAAAGGAATCACCAGCTAAAAAAGCAGCAACTTTGGGATTGGTCATGAATGCATTCAAACTTGTAAATTGATTCAATTTACAATATATGTTTTTGATAACTTATTTTTAAAAATATGAATTTCAATTATGTTTCTAGATAATAGAATATTATGCTTTTCGAACTTTTTTCATTAGATAGCTTACTATACTAGGAAATTCAAGTAATTTTAAATAATATTGAAATTTAAAGTAGAGAATACTAGTTCAAATCAAGAAAAGTGATAATGATAATAAATTTGTTTAAAGTTTGAAGTCTCTAAATGACTTATTGTTTGACTTTACCCGTAATGAAAGAGTTTTCAAAAGGAAAGCCTCAAGAAAAGGGTGATATCAAGTAGTAATGAATTGACTAAATTTAATTTTACTAGGTTATTTTTCAGAAAAGATTTATTTGTTATATTTTTAATTCAAGAAGAAAAAACATGTAACCAACATATTTGTAGTGATTAATGTTTTCTTATTTTTTTTTTTTTTTTGAAGTTTATGAATATTAATATTATAACCAAATTCAAGATAAAAGATTGAAATATTGTAAATGTAAACATAAGAATCAAAACATCAAAATATATTACTTCTAGAAATCGCATCTACATATCGATAATGTTCAATTGCAATAAATAAAATTAAAAAAAAAGAGTAAACAGTTTCATAGAATCATTCAAAAATCAAGAAAAAAAAAATCTCTATTTAACATACCAAATAATACAAAATACAACACCAAATCAATAAATTTTCAATTACTATTTAGAGCCAGAAGAAGGTGGAGGTAAAGGAATTTCATCACCAAAATCAATTTTTCTATTTCCATCAATTTCTTTTGATTTAGCAGCTTCTTCAGCAAAATAACTTGATAAATCAGCTCTTGGTACGTTCTTTGATTTCTTACCAGGTTTATGTTTAATTGGTTTAGGAGGCAAAGGACCAGTTGAAAAATCACTTGTACTTGGATTTGAAAAAGTTGGAGCTTGAACACCTGATAAGATATTACCTGAAGGTAATGAGAAATTTAAATCATCATTTGATTCTTGTTGGGTAGGCTTTTGTTGAAACATCACACCTGAAAAGTCAATATCTGAATTTTCTTCATCTTTACTATATTTATTTAAAACTTCAGGAATTCTATGTAATAATCCATAACCAATATCACAACCTAATAAACCTCTTCCACCCCAATTTTCATTTGGATAAATTGTAGCAGGTCTAACTGAATCAAATTCATGATTATAAATATATAACACCAGTGAGCAAGCATTTTGTGAATCACCCAATTGAGAAGGAGTATTTGAAGTATAATTATCAGTAACAAATTGTTGTTTCCATCTAGTATAAGTTGAATATATAACTCTACCTAATAAATCTTCACCACCAGTAGCTAATTTACCTCCTTCAGAATTAATAATATATTCACCAGGCATAATACCTGCAACATAGGCAGGTGAATTAGGTTGAACTTTTAAAATATGCCAAACATATTGTGATATAGTTAAAGAAGATAATTGTAATGATAATTTTAATTGCCTAAATGCAGAATTGGTGACAATAGTTTTACCTTCAGTTGTAGTTTCTGTTTTAATTGGTTTATCTGAAACTAAATTAATATCATCTAATTGATTATTTGAAGTATCAGAAAATACAGAATTAGAAATTGTTATATTTCTTAAAACACCACCTTTTGAATTCCAAACTTTGAAAACAATATCATTTTTTAAAACATTAATTTCATGAGACATATAATTAATCAAATTAGAATAATCAACTGAATTTGGATCAAAATAAGAACCTGAAACTTGGACAGGTTTAACAGCTAAGGAATCAGATTCAAAAGAACTTAAATATGGATTCGAACTGGCCACTGAACCAGACTGTAAAAATGAAGTAACATCATGACCATTAATTGAAATGATAAAATCAAACCAACTTTCAAAACCATTTTGTTCACCAATTGAACCTTTTTCAACATTCAATACTCTCAGACCTAATCTTTCTAAATCATGGATTGAATCAGTTGAAGAATTGGCACCAAGGTAATTGTTGGCCTGAGATTCAATAGTGGAGACTAATTTCTTTGCAAACCCAAACATTCTAATAGATATAGGGTTAAATTTGTACAGTAATTGAATATACTAGAAACAGATAAATCGTTGAGTTGACTCAGTTGAGTTGTTGTTAATTTGATAATTTTGATTTTCGGACTTTTTTAATTTTTTTTTTTTTTATTTTATTTTTCACTTTTTTTTATTCAATTTCCTGTGTTTTCATTCAAACTAGACATCAAGAAAACAGTTTATTCTGTTCATATTAACTAAAAACGTTTACTACAACTAATTTTAAACATATTTGGCTAAACAAATTGCCATTTCAGTATTTTAAAATGTCATTTAACACACAAGTTTTAAAAGTTGATCCAACTTCAGTTCATTTCAATGAATCAGATGAATTATTAATTACAGATAAACAAACAGAATTAAATTTATTAAAAGCATCAGAAATATTAACAACATCAGCAGAAGTGGTAGGATTTCCAACTGAAACTGTTTATGGATTAGGTGCACCTTCAATTTCAAGTGAATCTGTTAGATCAATTTATACTGCAAAGAATAGACCATTAGATAATCCATTAATTTCTCATGTTTCATCCATATCACAATTAAAAAGAAAGTTACTTGTTAAAGATCAAGAAATACCAGAACAATATTTACCATTAATTAATAAATTTTGGCCTGGTCCATTAACAATTTTATTACCTGTATTACCAAATTCACCAATTTCAACTTTAGTTACTGCAAATCAATCAACATTTGCAGTTAGATTACCTTCACATCCTATAGCAAGAGCATTAATAGCAATTAGTGATACCCCGTTAGCAGCTCCTTCTGCAAATTCATCAACAAAGCCTTCACCTACATTAGCTTCTCATGTTTATCATGATTTAAATGGTAAAATACCATTAATTTTAGATGGTGGTCAATGTGAAGTTGGATTAGAAAGTACAGTTATAGATGGTTTATGTAATCCTCCAATGTTATTAAGACCTGGTGGTGTTCCATTGGAAGATATTAAGAAATATGGAGGTGAATTTTGGTCTAATATTATAATTGCTAAAAAGACAGCAGGTAAATTAGAACCTGTTAGAACACCTGGAATGAAATATAGACATTATTCACCAAATGCAAAAGTTTATTTATTTTTAAATTGTGGAGATGGAGTTTCAAAATTACAAGAATTTATTACTGAACGTGATTTAAAAGGTAAAAAAATTGCATTATTAAAATCAAAACATTTTAAATCAATTGAAGAAATTAGTAATGAAATTACAATTGAAAAACAGTTAGGAATAAATGGAGATGAGATACAAAGAAATTTATTTGCATATTTAAGGGAAGTTGATGAAATGGGTGTTGATGTTATATTTGTTGAAGGTGTTGATGAAACTAATGAAGGTTTAGCAATTATGAATAGATTATCAAAAGCTGCTTTTGAAACAATTAGAGGTTAGTTATTTTGTATGTAGTATGTATTCTATTTAATAAATATAATTAATAATTAATGAAATTTAAAGATTTATGTTTTTAAAAAAAGTATATAATTTATTTATTTAAAATTTTGATGACAAAAGACAAAAAAAGAAAATACCCAGAAAAAAAATTATTTTAAATAGAGTGTATGTTATACAACGGAAACAAAGAAAGAAAAAAAAAAGGACAAGAATAAGAATATAGAACGTTTAATAAAAACTAGAAAAGAAATAAACTATTAAAAATCAAGAGAAAAAAATTAACTATAATTCATCATGATCAGCAGCTTCAGCTTCAGCAGTTTCTTCAGTCTTTTCAGTTTCTTCAGCATCAACGGTTTCTTCTTCTTTGGCTTCTTCTTCGATAGCTTTCTTAGCTTCAATTAAAGATTCAGCATCAACATGATTTGAACCAGATTCTTTGATAAATTCAGCTAAACCTTCTAAAGTTCTAGCACCAGAGAATTCAATTGGATCAGAACCATCAGCTGGATATAAGATTAAAGTTGGATAACCTTTAATTTCAACTTTAGCAACATCATTTTCAGTATGATCGATTTTAGCAATTAAAACTTTATCATTAGCATCTGAATCAGAAGCATAAACTTCAGCTAATTCTTCATAAGTTGGAGCTAATTTTTTACAGTGACCACACCATGGAGCATAATATTTAACTAAAACATCCTTCTTAGAATTAACAATGTTATCATGTTCATAACCAACTAAATGATAAACAGATTCATTTTGAACAGTTGGAATTTCTTCAGATTTAACAATTGGTTTTAATTCATCTTTCAAGAATTTTTCAACAAAAGTTGGAATAACAGAATTATCTAAAGGTTCAGATTGACCAATACCATATTTGAAATTTTCTTTAATATCATGAATAACAAATAATGGGAATTCTTCTTTCATATTTAAGTTTTTAGCATGCATACCAAATTTCTTAGCTTCTAAACCAACGAAATTGATCTTACCTCTAAATTTCTTAGCTAATTTATTAATTGAATCTTTAACAGCATCTCTTTCAGATTCTTCATTCCAGAAATAATAAGCTAATGGAATATCAGCATCCATATAAGCTTTAAATGTTGAACCATTAATTTCACCGAATAAAGGTTTACTTTCAACTTCAATAAATTCTTTTAATGAAGTTTCATCATATGTTGTACCTTCAAAAGTTGAAGCATCATCTAATTGTTCATCAGGTCTAAAGATAATATAAGATGGATTTGTTTTAGATGAAGCATATTTTTCAATATAATCATCAGAAGAAGTTGAGATAAAAGTATATTCATCTCTTAATTCATTAGCAACTTCATAGAAAGTAGCATTATTGGTAGTAACACCAGATGGTAAAACTTGTAAAACAATTGGATCAGTTGCATCAGCAATTAAATCTAGAATATCAGCTTCATCATTAGTTTGAGTAACAGGTGGAGCAGATTGTTTAGTCATATAGTTAACAATTGCATCAGCTTGTCTTTGACCTTGATAATCAGAAGGTTCATTAGTACCTCTGAAAACTTTTAAAGTTGGATAACCTCTAACACCAAAATCAGAACATAAATCTCTTTCTTCAGTACAATCAACTTGAGCTAATTTAATATCTTTTTCAACTAATCTATCAGCAGCAGAAGAGAATTCCGGTCCTAATTTTTTACAATGACCACACCATGGAGCAAAGAATTCAGCTAAAACTAAAGGATTAGTTTTAATGAAATCTTCAAAAGTATCAGCAGTTAATTTAACAACAGCAGAATCAGGATCAGCAATAGCTCCACCATCATCAGCTAAAGATAATTTTGTTAAAGATAAGGTTGCTAAGATAGCAGTAACAGTTTTCAAGTTAAAGAAATGCATTGATAGTATGTGATAATTGGATGATATGAATTGAAGAAGAAGAACAGAAGATGATTAATCATCTTCTTTGAATTTGAACATTTGAACACGTCTGTTTTTCGAGGGGCGTGCGCGTGCGAAAAGTGCACAGAAATTAAAGAGAAGAGTACGGGGATTACGGTGACTGGGTGGATGGTGGATGGTATTGTTACTGGATAGTGTTCATTGCCAGAGTCAACTACAAAAGACACGTTGATGGTAGTTCAACTTGTTCAGCCTGTTCAACTTTAGTTGTTGGAATACTCTGAAAAATTCATGGTTTTTTGATTACTAAAAGAAACTGATTAATGAAAAACTGTTAGTCAGTCAGTTTATTACAATTAATGATTAAATATCGTTGGATCATATTTGAATTCATCATACTTCAGATAAACAGAAATACTTCTTCATAGTTCAATTTAATAATTGATTGATTGATCGATACAACTTCATACAAGTTAACGTTAACGTTAACGTTAACGTTATCACTAATATACCCACGTGACTTAGTAAATGAAATTATATTAAAATCCACCTGATGCAACAGAAACTAATGTAGTATTATTGCTGATAATCCACCCATACCTTCAATTAATAAATTTTGTTGAAATGATAAATTATTAGATAATTCTTGTAATAAAAAATATAAACCAAATAACCAAGAAATTGGATCTTTTAATGCTTCAATAACTTGATATCTTTTAAATATTTTTTGTTCAATTGATGCACCAGTTGTTCTTTGAACTCTTCTAATAACCCAAACTTTTTCTTTAATTGATAAAAACTTAGTATCTGATGGATTATTTGGATAAATAAAGAAAACCAAAATAGTTAATAAAAATGTACATCCACCAATTATAATATAAAATATTTTCCAAACTTCAATTGGAGAATTAGTAATATGTAAAACACCATAAGCAATAAAACCAACTGGAATTTGAACTCCAAGACAAGCACTTTGAAAAATTGGAGCTGTTGCTGCTTTTTCATTAACTGTTAGAAATTGTGACATTGTTGTATTTAAAATTGGAAAAGCAACTGATTCAACAAATCCCAAAAATAATCTTAATGCATAAATACCTTGATAATTAAATGCAGTACAATGTAAAAAAATAATAATTGTCCATAATCCAATTATAATACTTAATAATTTTCCAATTGGTAACTTCTGAACCAAAATCATATTAACTTGACCAACAATATATCCAACATAGTATAGTGTATTCGCATTATTATATCTATTTTGAGTTAAACCAGTAGCATCCCATAAATCTAATGTTTTAGAATATGATAAGGTGGCTTTATCTGCAAATAATAATAAATTAACTAAGGAAGTCAATGAAACAATAAACCAAGTAACTTTTCTTGATAGTTTTTTCTCTTCTTCAATTGTAATTTCTTCAACTTCGGAATCATGATCTTCAATAAATTGTAATGTAATATCAGCATCTCTTGAAGTAATAACTTTGGTTGATTTAGAATCCAACAATTGTTCAGATGTTAAAATAAACTTGTCTTTGGATTCTGAATTAACACTATGGGTTGACATTTTTTATTGTTTTTTCTTACCTTTGAAATGCAATTGATGGATGGGAACTATTTTAATTTTTGAAATTCAAGTACTTCATGTTTGTTTAAATACTTGTTAAACAGCGGAGTATATCCTTCCTACAGTCCAATAGCATCTAGTTAAATCATTAATTGGTAATTCAATCTCTTTGTTGTGGCTGTTTGCAATATGATTAATGAATTCACAGTTTATATTGATTGATTCATGTAGATGTGTAGTTTGATAAGAAATCTTACAATTTCAATTCATTTTAAAGTGACCTTACCTAATAGTGACAATTTAACCAGGTTCTGGTTGTTTTATCTCTTCTGTGCTATCTATAAAATGTATGATAGATAGAGCTGTTATAATCTTGGAATACTATGGTGGCTTCCTTCCAACTTCAGTTATGGCTGATAACGAATTAAGAAGTTAATTCGCAGGTTACGCTCTTTAAGGAAAGTGAGCCGTTTGGGAGGTTATTGACCAATAAAATGATATTAAAGAAAGAAAAAGAGTTAATTCATTTCAAAAACAAAAAAAAATATAAAACCATGAAAAAGAATTGAAAAATTAAATAAAACAACAAAAAAGATAATACAAAACAAATTAATTAGATTAAAAATCTATAATGGATAGATAAATTCTTCATTTTCTAAATCAGTTAAATCTAAAGCAGCTAAATTAACTTTAACTTCTTCACCATCATCATCTTTAACAATACCAACACCTTCATCACTAATTTCAGCTTTTCTAGCTATTCTTTGATTATTTCTTTTATTTAAAATGAACCAAATCACAAGTGCAATAAGTGGTGCAATAAAAAATGATAAAACAATTTGAACAGTCCAAGCTGGAATATATCTTGGTCCATCAGATTCTTGCCATAATTGAGGTGAAATTAAATTGGCAATTGAATAGAAAATCATAACAATTGCATTTCTAGTTAATCTTTTAGTATAACCTGAACATGATGAATTATTCCATGAAAACATTAGAATCCAAGGAATACCAAACAATGGTGAAGCTAAACATAACATAGCTAATAAAGCTGTCTTTTGATTCCATGCAATAGTTGCAGCACCAATTGATCCAACAAATGATGGTATAGTCCAAAACACAACTGAAAATGCAGTAATATTACTTTTATATGATAAAACGGTAGTAGCTATTATACAACAAACAACAGCAAAACCACCAGAAGCAACTGAAACTAAAGTAGTATCTAAATCAGATAAATTACCCATACCTTCAAATAATAAATTTTGTTGATAAGGTAAATTATTAGCTAGTTGTTGTAATAAAAAGAATAATCCAAATAACCAAGAAATTGGATCTCTTAATGCTTCGACAATTTGATATTTTTTAATAATTTTTTGTTCAATTGAAGCACCTGTTGTTCTTTGAACTCTTCTAATAACCCAAACTTTTTCTTTAGTTGATAAGAATTTAGCATCAGATGGATTATTTGGATAAATAAAGAAAATTAAAATTGTTAATAAGAAGGTACAACCACCAATGATAATAAAAAATAATTTCCAAAGTGCAATTGGAGAATTATCAGCATGTAAAATACCATAAGCTATGAACCCAACAGGAATTGTAACACCTAAACATGTAGAATAGAAAATTGGAGCAGTTGCAGCCTTTTCATTAGCAGTTAAGAATTGACTCATAGTTGTGTTTAAAATTGGAATAGCAACAGCTTCAACAAAACCTAAAAAGAATCTTAAAGCATAGATACCTTGATAACTTGAAGCAGTACAATGTAAGAAAATGATAACTGTCCATGCAGCACTAATTAAAGTTAACAATCTACCAATTGGAAATTTCTGAACTAGAAATAAATTAATTTGACCAACAATATATCCAACATAAAATAAAGTTGAGGAATTATTATATTTATTTTGAGTTAAGTTGGTATCATCCCATAATTCAAAAGTTGAAGCATATGAAAGAGTAGCTTTATCAGAATATAATAATAAATTTGTAAATGCTGTTAATCCAACAATAAACCAAGTGACTTTTCTTGATAATTTTTTTTCTTCTTCAGCTGTAATTTCAGGAGTATCAGCATCATTTTCTTCAATAAATTTTAAGGTAACATCAGCATCTCTTGAACTAATCACTTTATGTGTAGTTGTTGGTTGAACTGTAATATCAGATTGAAGTTTGTTTGATTTTTCAACTTCAACAATTTCTTTATCAGTACTAGAAGCAGATGACATTTTTGGAAAAAGAAATAAAGGATTTAACAAAAAACTTTTTTTATATACATGTATCTTTTGAAGTTATAATTGAATTAGGGAAAAATAGAAACATTTAAATAGTTTTTGAAAATTTAAGATTAAAGAAGCAAAGTAAAATCACAAAACATCACGAAAACTGTGGCATCAAGTATTTAACTGCATGTATAGAATTGAACTTGAAAATCAGAAAATTAATGGAAAAAGTCAGCGTTAAAGTATTAATTTTGAAACTGTGACGGATTTTAGATGAAAATTCTGAAATATGGTCGATGAGGCCTCGAATTAAGAAAAGTTTTCTCGTATAGCCGATATGTCTTTTCTTTTCTATCACATATACATGTAGTTCGTTGAAGTTGATTATAGTATAAGTATATTATATTAACCTAGCTTCATGATTGTTTGAAGACTTGAAGAGATATGAAGTTATAGGGGCGGTTGACAGGGTTAAACTTAAATTCACAGGGTGCAGCCAGCGGGCGGTGGTCACGTGTCGATGAGCCCAGGGTGCAGCCAACGGTCCACGGCTGTGCAAGAACAATGCAAGAGAAGGCTTGGCGGATCTTGCGGAGATGGGTGAGATGGTGCGGAATTTGATTAAATAGGGAGATATGTTTTGAAGTTTCCAATTTTGTATTAATTTAATCATTTCACATGTACATGTATAACATAGCCAAGGGTGGCAAGCTAAACCATACTGTTAATATACACGTACTGCATCTGTGGCAAGAGTATGGGTGTGGAACTTGAAGTTAAGAAGTTGTAATTAAGTTGATTATCCTGCCATAGTTTTGTTAATTACTTTTGTACATATATATGTTTAATTTGGCAAATTTAACAATTATAATATAATAGTATAATTATATACGATAGGGGGCGTCATGCCACAATGTAGATACGTACATTGATGTACATGTATAAATTAAGAAAGATCAATTATATTTATAGTTTCTGGGGAATCTGGGGATCTTATAGAAACACATGTATCCCTCTTTCCCTTTCTCATTCTTGACTCGGCTTTCTCACACCAAATACATGTAATCAGAAAAAAAAAAGTGGTTTTATACTTTCAAAATTATAGTCATATTATCTAATGTGTTCATTTAATCATGCTTGAAATAAGTTTTGGTAAAATTAAGTTTTAAACATTTTTTAAAAAGCTTCCTTTAGACTGTTTTCATTTTCTCACCAAATTTTAATAAATTAATTGAAATACTAAACTTCTTCAAAATTCTTAACACATTTGATAATATTAATATTGATTCTACTTTAAATTACAAAATATCTTTGATGCATGAATTTAATTTGTATTGAAGTTTTATTTATCAAAAAAAGAAAAAAAAACTACCTGTACATTCATTAAATTTCATTTACATGTAAATTCTTGTTTTCCCTAAATTATTTTGTTCCAATTTTCCTATCCTTACCAGAAATGTTTCAAGAAGCCTTGAAAAAGCAAAGTCAAATAGATGTATCCATATTCAGTATAATGTTTTATAATATATGCAGTACATTTTACAGGTATTGTTTTCAAAAGTTTTGATCTTCTTTCTTAGATACATTGTACTAAATCGGGACAGCATTAAATATTATTAAATATAG
>JAJLSG010000522.1:0-11728 GCA_030567495.1 Ambrosiozyma neoplatypodis | reverse complement strand
AAGGTTTAATACAACAATTCACCTCCCCTCATAGTAGTTATCAAAATGGATATTTAGAAAACGTTATTGGAAAAATTAAAAGAAAAATAAGACTCTTGTTAGCTCAATCAGGAGTTAGTAAATCATATTGGATATATGCATTTAAACATGCCCAATTTTTGTTTAATTATGTACCACAAGGTAAGAATAAAAACAGTGCCTGGTATAGATAAGAGGAAGAGAGAAAAATATTGATAATTTAATACCTTTTGGATGTCAAATATTTGCATATAATTATAAAAATGATCAAAAGGTGTTCACACAGCATCATCAAGGGATATTCTTGGGATATGATGGAACCACAAGAATAGCACTTGTATTAGTAATTAAAGGAAGATCAAGAAAAATAATTAGAACTTCTGCTTTTAAAGCAATGAAAAATATATTTCCATTAGCAAATAATTGGATAGATGAAATAACTAAAGAAACTAAAGATATGAAAATTGATTCAGATGAAGAAAGTAATGATAGTGATAGTGTTGTAGAAGGTTCAAGTTCCCATATTGGTTCATATTGGTTCATATGGTCCATCTGATCAAGTAATTGAGAATTCAACTCAAGGTTTCTTAGTATCCAATTCAAACACTAACTCTCAAAATAAAGCATCAAGTATAAGTATAAACACAGGTAGAACATGTAGAACAGGTAATGATTTAAGTGTAGTTAATGAAACAAATGAAAACTCTACTAATCTGGCCAGAAATAATCAAGTCAAGAACCTGAAATTAATATAGACACTACCAATATTACGGATCCGGTTAATGAAAATTCTGAAACCAATCGAAGTGTTTCAATTACAGATACATCTGCAGATGAAGATGAATTTATGGATGCTGTTAGATTCTTTTAATGATTAGGGAAATCGATAAGTCTATTCTCTACTAGAGTTATACAAAAGGTAAAAGAAAGAAAAACAAAATAAAATAAATGAGCTGTCCGAAGGCCCGGCGCTAGCGCTATTACGTGCACGTGCACGTGCACGTGCTCCGGATAAAGGTCACGTGCATATGTCACGTGCCTCTATAATGGTCATGTGATCTTGGATATTTTTAAATATAAACAAACAGACACGTCTAAAACACTGAAACAGTTCTCCTTGGTCAACTCAAACAACATTATCAATACAACTGACATATAATATAAAGATACAGATGGTCAATTAGGAAATGAGATAATGCAATTACCAATCTCAGAAAATGTTTTAGTTAAAATAAAAAGAAGAAACACTTTTGACGATAATTATAAACTAAAAACAAATCAACAAAATATATGGATTCAAAATAGGTTATTATCACAATCAGTCGCTATACCGTATGATAATAAATTTGATTTTGAATTAGATGAATTGAATTCATTTGATGAATTTTGGAACTTAATCAGAAGTAATTTCAAATTACAAATTAATGAAGAAAATAAGATTAATATAATAAATTCATTAAAGATAATATCATTCAAAGATACTTCAACTAGCTATGCATTTACTGTATCCCAAATATCCCAATTCTTCACATTATTTCAAGAGGCATTTGTTAGAAAAGCCGTTAAAGATTCTAAATTATTGAGTTATTTTCGTTGTCGTTCAAAAGAGTTTAACTTTTATAAATGTACTTCAAGTTTTAAAATTAGTTTGGATTTTCCAAATCAAATGGTTTATTTCTTAGCTTTGAATACTGAAAAAAATCCTCATACCCATTCACTTGAAGAAACTTTAGATTTATGTGGTCTTCAAAGATATTATAAAGTCCACGATCCTGATGATTATTATATTTCAAACGTTGCTGAAGGAACTACTCCACCAATTCATGTTTCTTTTGGAGAAATTAAAAAGTTTAGTTTAATTAAGTTGGAACTTATTGATGAATTAAATTTTGAAATTACAAAAACAATGAATTCAGTTGAATTTTTCTATAGAGTTAAATCATTTAATTTAAATAATATATTATCAAGATTTTCAAAAGTTTCAACGAATCAAATTATTACCCTTTATAAAAAGATATGCTTTCCAAATTCAATATCAAATTATATCAATGTATATCGTTTAAAGTTATCCCAATTTATTCAATTTATGTTATATTTTAACAAAGCATTTCATTTTCATAACACAAGATATAATAATAGATTTCAATTACTTTGTTCCTTTAAAATAGCTTCTCATCAGTGTCACGGAGGTATATTCGTTCAATTCAATTATGAAAATCAAAACATTTATATTTGGAAATATTCTAAAACTGTATCTCATAATCATCCACTTAATGATGTATTTTACCGTTGTTGTCTCTAATTTTAAAATCAACATCTTTGCTTATCTTCTTTTAAGTACATGTACACTAATTTGATTTTAGTATATAGTTAATATTATTTTGTTATTAGTAGTATTTAAAGATCAATTTACAAACTCGATCCTGTAAAATACAAGGTTATGCACATTTATTAAATTAATTAAAATGTAATAAAAAAGGATTTTTTATCTTACATAACTAAATATCTGGAACATTAATATTACTGAATCATATATATTCTAATTAAAGGAACGTGAATCATGATTTAGCATCAACAAATTTCAAATGAAGTTAACGAATCCGGAAGGAAATAACTTAACCCAGATTCACCAAATTCTGGAATTTCAAATTCATAAAATACAATATATAATTTCGAAAGATTCTTCATTGGTTTGACATTATGCTTTAAAAATCTCAGTAATCTGCTTTTAGTCCAATTAACTGCCGTTAATACTAAAACATTCAAATTCGAATTTGGAAAATCACAAGATATAATAGTTTCAATTTGATCAGTTTGAAAATACCTTAAAGATTCTGGAAAAATTAACTTCATCAAATATCTTTCTGTATTCTTGAGTGCATAGGCATGATCATCCAAAGTTAGTTTTCTCAAATTGTCCAAACAACTAAAGTCCCAAGTAACTGGCTCCTTGACTTGTTTCACAAATAATGAAAGTTCAACTAATGAAATTGGTAAATTATTAATAGCATTTTGTACTATAATTGATGAATCTATAGCAGGATATACCATTCTAACCTTTTTCAAATTTCTTAATCTAGATTTATCTCCTAGTTGAAACATATTATACTCTTGGAAAATGACCTCTAGATCACATATACTTGGAGGTAAATACACTACTGAGTTTTCTTTATCCATATTCATGTCTTTAAATTCATATTGTAATCTTAATTTTTTCAACCTTTTTGCATTTCTAAAATCAGTAGATATAATATTAGTATCTAAGTCTTTGATATATTCAATACCTTCAATTGGCTTAATCCTGAAACTAGCAGTTCTTTTATTTTGCAGGACTAAGTTAATAATATTGATATTCTCCAATGATTCCAATTCTTCAAAAGTTATTAGACTAATCTTTTCAAGTGACTTCATTCTATTGATGATTTGAATATTTTCAGGAGTAAATTCATCTCTGGATTTAAAAATTGTTAACTCGGTAACATTATCTTGAAGATTATCTAATATGTATTTCATTATTAATGAGTTAGAAGTCCCATATTCAATTTTTAACTTTAGATTTTTGATTTTTGATGTATCTTTCAATAATTCAATTATTTCAATATAGTCATCTTCAGAATTTATATCGAGGATAACAGTTAAATACACTGTTTGTACAGATCTTGATACATTTATATTCAACCAGTTATTTATATCTTGTATATTAGTTATTGTGGGATAAGAAATAGTTAAATCTGTTAATTTTGTCATCTGACATAAAGTGTTTAGTGACTTCTCTGTATCTTCATCAGAAAGATTAATAACAGTTAGTTTTGTTAAATCATTATTGAAACAAGAAAATGCTTCCCATTCTCTAGGAGAAGGGAAAACAGTCGTTTCAACTTGTTTAAAAAAGGAAAATGAAAACATGTTTCTAATTGACAAATCACATGATTGCAGTAATGCTTTTTAAGCCTTTTTTGAATTTGATCTCTTGCTTATCTAGAATTCGATGAATTCGTATCAATGGAAATTGAGGTGAACAATATAATGCTCTTGGTATTGCTTCTAAGCTAATATCTAAATAATTATGATGTAAATAAAATTCATTGGTATCAATTATAATTTCAGATTCTTCAATAATTGAAAGATAAGCATCACATAAAAATTTATAAGTACGATCATTACTATTTGATTGTTCATTTTGATAGTATGAAATTAAAAAACAGAAAAATTCAGTAGTTGTTGTACATCTATTATTAAGAATATCAAATTTAGTATGATTGAAAATCAACGAAACAATTTCTAATGGTAAAGTGTCCAACAGATCAAAAATTGAATTGTCATTTGGTAACTGTAAAGGATCAATTTGTAGCCTTGAAAATATATTGATCATGACATCAGATAATAGTGTGTGATAGTCGTATATCAAGCAAGATCAATTACATGTAACCGCCTGAAGTTCAACTACACAAAATCGAATACGAAACAAATCAACAGCGAAGGTTCAATTTATCGACCAATCAGATGACTGCATTGTCGTTCAAAACTAAATCGATACGATACGTAAAGTAAAAAGTAAAACTAAATATAAATGTTGATCTTAAAGAAAAATAAAAGTAAAAGTAAAGGAAACTGAAGGTATAGTATAGAAAACAAGAGACCAGAAGAAAGTAAAAAACGAAATCAAAGGCCAATCGACTTAAAGCACAAAACACCTAAATATTAGAAAACGAAATATAAGTACACGTTATAATTAATTGATAGCAATCTTCTTTTATGTCCTTGGATCATATCATAACCATTTTCATCAGTGTAGTTAGGATAAGATTCATATTTTAATCTTGTAATCTAGCCTATTCAAATGTATGTAAAGTTTTATCCAATTGATAAAAGGGGTATGGATAATACAATTATACTTGCCTCTACTTCATTGATAGGAGTAAACACCATAGATTAAAATACAAAAATATAAAATAACCAAAAAAATAATAGTAGTAATAATATAATAATAATAATGAACATAAAACAACACTTGAAGAAAATCATAGAAGAAGAACAACAACAACAACTAAATTAGAATCATAACTACCAACCACCTGGAGGACCTTGTTGTTGTTGTGGATAATAATTATCATAAGGTTTATTAGGAGCACCAGAACCTCTTTGTGGAGCATTTGGAATCTCTGGAATACCGAACCCTTTGGATTTATTCTTGCTTGAATAACCTGAATTCGATGATTGAGCATTATAATAACCTTGATTACTATTTGGATTATATGATTGTTGTTGTTGATGTTGTTGATTGTCATAACCTAATTGTTGTTGACCAGGTGGATTGGTAGGTCTACCATATAACCCAGTAGTTTTCTTCTTATTTCTTCTTTTTAAATAATGTCTTAAAGCAAACAAAGCAACAGCACCAATAACCAAATTAGTCTTCATACCTCTTTCTAATGGAGCATTTGGATCAACATTATTTAAATTAGAATCTGTTTCAACTCCTTCATTATTTAAAAATCTTTGACCTTGTGCAATATCTTGTGGTGTTGATGTTAATGATGCTGGTTGCTGTGGTTTATCCCATGTTGAAAAACCAGTTAAGACGTTGATGTAATAGTATTGATTTAAATCTTCATCCCATTGAGCTTCCCAGCCTTCTGGTAAATCTTGATCATTGTCGTTTGATGAACCTGATAAAAAACCGAACATATTAGTAATTGTGTGTGTGTGTGTATAAGTAATTTATGAAGAATATATATGATAAACACAAAACAGATGATAAATTAACGGGAATCATACCTTGTTTTATATTCGAAGGACGTGCTACTAAGCCCCAAGTACGACGATGAATACGTATATATGATCTATTAATTGATGACAGACTTGTCTTAACTAATTGTTTTATTCTACTGGAAGAATCTAGTCAAAGTGTTTGATCATACCGGTACCGTATACCGGACCTCGGCTATCATCTGCACGTGACTACAACATTCTGTATACGTTGTGGTTCAAATTTTTTACAATGTTTTGCAATTTAATATGTTAAACTGATTCAAACAAATTTAAATATAATCTTTCTTTTGAAGTTTCTTTATCTAGATCAATATGAGTCTCTGATAATCGTTTATCAAGCAATTTTGAACAAAAACAATCGAATGCGAAAAAAAATCAACAGCGAAGGTTCAATTTATTGACCAATCAGAGCACGGTTACTCAACATAGTAGAGTAACTTTATTAATTCCATTTACATGTAGTTAGTTATCTCAATTTAAAATGTTTCAGGGTGCTGCTGCTTTAGATTACAAATTTAGAAGATTATTCATATATATATATAAATACAAAAAAAAGTCTATAAAAATAACAAAAACGAAGTACTGAAAATCGAAACATAAGTCAAATTAAAAGCAGCTAAACATGAAATTATGAACAATTTAAAATCAAAAGAAAGATAATAATCATCATTTTGAAGAAATAAAAAGTATTATTAATCCAGCATGAAAACTTCTGATTTAATAATGATCTTTAATTAATCCAAGTAAAGTTAATGATTTCGGAAGTACATCTTCTAACTCGGTTTCACTGACTAAATGTAAACGTAAACGTTGTACGTCAATGAATAACTCAGAAAGGTACTTCATTGGCTTTATATTATCTTTCAAGAAATTCATTAATGCTTCCTTCTCTAATATAAGTTTGTTTAATTTTAAAACTTTTAAATTCAAATTTGGGAAATTGCAAGATAGATTAGTAACATCAAAATCTGTTTCAAAACTCCTTAAACAAATTGGAAAATTTAACTTGATCAAATATTGGGAACCACGTGTAAGTATAGATGTACCTGAGAACTTAAAAAACTTAAATTTTCTTAGATTAAGCAAGCAATTAAAATCCAAAATAACAGGTTGATCAATTTCTTCAGATAAATTTATAGTGAGTTCAACTATTGAAAGTGGTAAACTGTTAATAAAATTTTGTAGTAGTATTGATGTTTCTACACCTGGTTTCTGGAATTTAGTAGACACATAAACACTCTTTAAATTTTTTAATCTAGATGTATTACCTAATTGAATATTGAAATAGCCTCTGTAACTAGATGCTGAAAAATGGAACTTAGTTAGACTTTCAGGCAAATAAAATATTGTATTCTCATTGTTTTCTGTACCAGTATAGTTTACTTTTAATGTTTTCAATTGTTTTGCTTTTCTAAAGTCAGTAGTTGTAATACCAGCATCTAAGTATTGTAAATATTCAAAACCTAAAATCTCTTCAAGTCCAAATTGTCTAACTTCTATATTAATTATTTTTAATCTATTAACATATGTATTGTTCAATCTTTCATATCCTGTATAAGACCCCAAAATCAACCCTTCAAGTGACTTTGTACTGTTGATAATTTCAATATTTTCATTAGTTAAATTGTCTTCCAAATCAAAAAAACATAATTTAATTACATACTCTTTGAGATTTTCTAAAATAAATAACCAAAAAGGTACATCATCTAAAATAATTTTTAATTTGAGATTCTTGGTTTTTGAAATACGTTTTAATGTCTTCACTGCTTTGATATAGTCAGCAGTATAAGATTCATCAAACTCAACAGTTAAATTTCTTGTAATATTATCTTGGGATTTGTTTAATTTTAACCATTCTCTTATCCAATCTAAATCAGTCAATCTAGGATTAGTAATTCTTAAATCAGTTAACTTTGGCATGCTACCTATAACAAAAAGTGAGTCTTTTGTACGTTTACCTTTAGCATTCGTTATACTTATCTTTGTGAAACTATCATAATGTTTATAAAATGTATCCCATTGCATATGTATGCCCCCAATGATTGATACCACTTCTTGGAAACATGAATATAAAAACTTATCAAGTACAGAAGGACTACCGGCATATGAACTAAATATTGTTGTTTGAATTGATATTTTTTTTAATTTAATTTGATGATTTATTAAAGTTTCAGTAAATCGCTTAAGTAGTATATCTGATTTATAAAAAACTATATCAGATAAAGGAATATCTAAATTCGGGTGATTTAAATATAAACCTTCATTATAAATTATAATTTCTGACTCTTGTATAATTGAAATATAAGCATCACTTAGAAATTTAAAAGTTGGATCACAACTATTTAATTCTTCATTTTGATAATATGAAATTAAAAACTTGAAAAATTCAGCAGTTGTTGTGCTTCTGTTATTTAGAATATCAAATTTGGTATAATTGAAAATTAATGAAACTAGTTCTGATGGTAAGTTCTTCAATATATTGAATACCGAATTATCATTTGGTAACTCCAAAGCTTGAAGTTTGTCATATAATATAAATCTCTTGCGAGTCATGGTTGTTGAAGACAATGAAGAGTTGTCATGGTTGGTTGACAAATTGTAACTTACTGTTGGAGAAATTTAACAACGTTACTGAAAAAAAAAAAAACATTAATTTGTCGGCGGATCCGGATTCCGGATCCGGACAATCAGATCATGGCACGTGACTGTTCTCACGTGTACGTTAACATCATGTCGACGTCAGTTTATCAACTTACTTGTCTTTTATTACACTTTCTTGCTATACAACTCATTCACATTAATGTTTAAGCCCTTTTTTATACTGAATCAACATGTTAGTCCATTGAAGTTACCAAATGATAATTTAGTGTTAACATGTCTCAAACCATTGTTATATTAAAAGAACAAGTCGAGCAATTAAAGTGGCCAAACGACAATATATTGGAGAGTTTACCACCAGAACTACTTTCAATAATTTTCAATTATACCAAAGCTGGTATTCTTAAAGACAAGTGTACAACAACTGCTGAATTTTTCAAATTCTTGAATTCATATTATCAAAATGAAGAATTGAATAGCTCTGAATTTTTAATTGATGCTTATATTTCAATCATCGAGGAATCTGAAATTATAATTAAATATGATGAAATTCATTTACATAATGATGTTTTAGATATAGACTTAACACCAATGTCAAATTCTTTTTATAATTCAGAGGTATTATTCAAGCCATTTATTGAAATTTTGATTAATCATAAAATCAAATTTGTTAATAATTTATCTTGTGACTTTCCAAATTTGAATTTAAAAGTTCTTAAATTGAGATCACCTCGTTTGAGTAAAGAAGATTTAATTCAATTTCTGAAGAATCATATCAAGCCAATGCAGAAGCTCTCTGAATTATTTATTATATCTCCAGGTATACATACAGTCAGTCTATTGGACTTTATTGATATAATTCCAAAATCGGACTTTATTGATGTACTTCCAGAATCATTAACTTTGTTCCAATTGACTCAACGCTAAATTATGAGTTTCTATATTGTTTAATTGAGAATATGAATCTTATGGATTCACTGACTCGTTGTATTACATCTTTACAAGTTTAAAGTTTAAGTACCTTTTTTTCTTTGTTTTTATCTTTCGTTATTGTACACTTCTTACATGTATACATAGTTTTTGTATGATGACCAATCTAAGTATAATGATGCTTCTACCTCATCTGTATCAAGCAAAAAAGGTAGGATAATAGACTTTAAGGCATGATAACGAGCTAGCTATAGTTATAGTACTATTAATATGGGCCTCAGTCACGTGCAGCAATTTGATTGGCCGACAAATTGAACCTTCGAAGTTGATTTGTTTTCAGTGAAATAAATTTCTTTATGAGTTGTTAACCTGTTATGAGTTATACAATTTTCAACCAATCATGACAAATGTTCAACAACCATGAGTCTCAAGCATTATATATTACATGACGAAGTTCAGTCTTTAGAGTTACCAAATGATAATTCAATATTTAACTTATTGGACACCCTACCATCAGAACTAGTTTCATTAATTTTCAATCATACTAAAGCTGATATTCTTAATAACAGATACAACAACTGCTGAATTTTTTAGTTTTTTAATTTCATATTTTCAAAATGAACAAGCCAATAGCTGTGATCCAACTTATAAATTTTTAAGTGATGCTTACATTTCAATTATACAAGAGTCAGATATTATATTTTATGATGATGGTTTCTATTTAAATCATGGTTATTTACATATTCCCTTATTTAGAATGTCGAAGATATTTTGTATGTCATACACACTATTCAATAAATTTATTGAAACTTTAATCAATCATCAAATTAAATTCAAAAGAATATCAATTCAAACAACAATATATAATTCATATTCCGTTATTCCTTCTACACTTGAGAAGTTTTTGTATTCATGTTTTAAAGAAGTGGAATCAACAATTGGAGACATATATATGCAATGTGATACATTTTATAAACATTATGATTGTTTCACAAAGATAATTTTAGAGAATGATAAAGGTAAACGTACTAAAGACTCACTTTTTGTTATAGGTAGCATGCCAAAGTTAACTGATTTTACGATTTATAATCCTGGATTAAATGATTTAAATTGGATAAGAGAATGGTTAAAATTAGACAAACCCCAAGAGAACATTACAAGAAATTTAACTGTTGAATTTGATCAAAATTATACTGGTGACATTATCGATGCAGTCAAAATATTAAAACCTATTTCAAAAACAAAAAATTTAGAATTTAAAATTAGATTAGAAGATACACCTTTTTGGCCATTCATTTTAACAAATCTCGAAGATTATGTTACATATCTGAGATTTTGTAATACGGTAGAAAATTTAACTAATGAAGATATTGAAATTATTAACAATATGAAGTCTCTTGAAGAATTGGTTTTGGTGTGTTCTGCAAGCTTTGAAAGATTGGATTTTAAATATATTCATAACCTATTCATAAATAGTAGAAGAAATAGAGGATTTGGACTTTCCGAAATTAGAGGTTTTGAATCTTTAAAAGACTTAGGTGCTTGTATTACATCTACTGACTTTAGAAAGGCGACACAATTGAAAACATTAAGATTAAACTATACAAGTATAGAAGTCGATGGGGATATACTGTTTTCTTTGCCTGAACGTCTGACTAGCTTTGATATTTTTTCACATGGCAAACGTAGGTTTAATTTTCAATTAGCAAACACATCTCAATTAAGAAATTTGAAAAGTGTTAATGTGTCTACTACATTCCAACAAGCAGGTGTAGATACTTCAATACCAATACAAGCTTTTATTAACAGTTTACCTGCTTCGGTAGTTGAACTAACTATATCTTTATCCAGTGAAATTGATCAACCAGTTACTTTGGATTTTAAGGGCTTGCTTAATCTAAAAAAACTTAAGTTCTCAGGCTACGGTACCCAACATTTATTAAACTTGAATTTTCCAATTTCTCTAAGGGGGTTCAAAACAAACTATTATTTTACTGATCTATTTTGCAATTTTGCAGATTCGAATCTGAAAGTTTTAGAATTTCAAATAGTTGAATTAATGAAGGAAGAATTAATGAATTTCTTGAGAGACAATATAAAACCAATGAAGAATCTTTCTGAATTATTGATTCAAGTAGAGAATTCGCCATCAGACTGCCAATGGGATCTAGAAGATTTACTTCCCAAATCATTAACTTTATTTGAATTATGGAAAGAAGATTAAATCACAAGTTTTCATTTTGGATGAATAATAGTCAATTTTCAGTAGTTATTGTTTGTTATTTTTATAGACTGTTATTATTGTAATTATATATATAGTTACCCCCTATTGAATATTAACAAAATTAAACTCTTTTGAACTACAACGAAAATAATACTTTAGCTATAAATTTAAATTAAATTAAATTAA
>JAJLSG010000521.1:0-11794 GCA_030567495.1 Ambrosiozyma neoplatypodis | reverse complement strand
ATAATTTATAATGAAACATGAATAACTTTTGTGGTGTTTAATAGTACTAATACGTTTCATTCAATATACTTTCACCTCTATATATAACTGTGGACGCCAAATAAATGTAGATAGGTAGAGACCCTTTTAATTTATTGATATCATGAAAATTCGAATTATCATAAAATGTACATAGAATTGAATCCTTTGAGAGTCTGAAGACAACTTGAAGCAAATTTATTAACAACGCTTTAGTTAGCTGTCCATAGAAGAAAACGGTTGCTTCTAAGATATACACAGAGATTCGAGAAGAATAGCATATAACTGTCAAAATAACCTATATATATTCTTACATCATATCCAAATTCATTTGGTTTATTTATCTAGTTATCAACCAATGAGATAAACTCAATTGCAACGTACTTACAAAATTATAATTAAATTGTAAATCTTAACAAATTAACATTTTAATTTACAACTCGCTAGCTTAATTGATTAAGAAACTCTATTGATATCAGCTATAAACTATAATTCAAAATAATTTACAAATTACAGTTAACAATTTCATTCAATCGATAATTGGCATTGCTTGTAAATTTTGAAACTACAAATTTATATTCTTATTATTCTAGTTAATTCTCAACCAAGGTTCAACCATCCCTGTATCCTGTGTGGGCCTGTACCCTAGCTGTTACAGCAAACACGAAACTTGTTCCGATTATAATAACAGCACATTTAAGCTCCTCTAATTGTTTCTACAAGAAAAGCAATACAGGTCAGTTGTAGTAATTGTTATTTCTATTTACGTATATAGTATGAAACCATGATTCATGATAATTCATATTCCAAATCCCCTATCAAATTAACAAAAGCCGAACTGGGGTTTCTGGAAGATAAGATATGACTCAAGTTTAATGTATACGTACTCAACTGGTCATAACGGTAAAACTACGGATAACCAAGTTATCATTATTCTACCTGGTCAATTGCTTTTGAAGTTTGAAGTTTGGAAAATCAAACTTTGATCATGTAAATTTGGAATTCAGAGGGCACTTGTCCAACTTGAGCTTTTACTCCGCTATTCAGGAGGTTTTACTTGAAGTGATCGAACGATTATATCACTACTGTATGATTGAATCATCTGTAATAAGATTCTGAATCTTAAATTTTAACTCATTTGGTATAATTAAAAATCTCCGACTCCGTTAACCATGTAGGTAATATGCAATTTTAAAACCTGTTTCTCCATGGGGCTCAGTTCTGAACTCTGACAGCTATTTTTAAAGCCCCTATTTCGGACAGTTTTTTGGATGTATTGGGAATTAAGGGGATATAGATATTATTAACTTATTAAGGTCAATCCCATTCAAGTGACTCAACACATGAATGACTATATTTTTTCTTTATATTCTAGCAACATTACTAAATATATTCAAGAATTGTTTAGAAAAAATACAAAAGTTATCACTTTTCTTTTAATAGATCCGGAACCTCAAATCTTTGTGCCCGGATGATATTTTAATCATTTTCACTGGTTTGTTCGATTTACAAGTTACAACTTATCACTGTAGTAGTTGTTGGATTAAAGATTTTAGTCAATTGACCAATATCTGAAACAATAGTTGTAAGTATTCAAAGATCAATTGAGCTCAACAATTCAATTAAAAGGGAGCTGAAAAGTGGGATCTGTTTACATGTAATTCTCGACTTAATTTCTACAATCAATTAAATGCAATATTCTAATTTTACTTATTAATTACATCTGCTGAATTTTACTGTTGATTTTAATGATATAAATAGAACTTACCAATATATATATGGTATATACGTGCTAATCCCTTATTTCCCATTTTTTATACGTACTGCATGTCTGGGTTAATTTAAGATTAGGACTAGGAATAGGCATATATAGGCTCGTATATCCTTTCATGGTCTTGAAACTCGGATTCTGTATTTTTTTCTCAACTACAAATATGGGACTTGTTCTTTGTAGAGCTTCTTCTCAACTGTTTCAAACCTTTTGATAAATATACGTACGTCCAACAACTTCATTTTCCGGTCTCATCATACATGATCAGTGAAGTATTTATAGTTATCAAATCTTCTTAGGTCAAAACACTTTTCTTCATGAATTGTAAAAATAAACGCTGATGTTTCCAAAAAGGGATATGGCCTTGGATGTTAAAATTAACATTTTTTAAACAATTTTTCAGTCAATTAAAGATTCACACCGTTATATGTACGTACACATATATGTACTTGATGATCGAATGAAATCGGTATATGTATATATCATTAATTGAATTATAATATATTTTCAATTATTAATATTCACATATAAATTTAATAACGTACGTTAACGTACCATGAACCTCAGAACCTAAGATAAAGAAGAATCGGATTAAGGCGTACGCTTGATAGTTCTCCCTTAAAATTTCATAAATGTACCACGTATATGTACAGCTAATGCGATGGCTGGTATTTATTATTATCCACATTTGATTAATATAAATTATATAATGTTATGATTAATTCTTTGATTATATATATATAGATAGAGAGGTGAGTTGGAAAATTGAAATTATTTGAAATATAATCATCTCATCTCTTTTTGTACGAAAAGGCTGTGAAATATGTACGTAGCAAAATCGATAAAAGAAGCTACGTTCATCCAACTTGTATATTAAATCACATATCGGTACACTAAAACCAAAATACACAAGTATTGGTAAAATTAATAGGAACGTTATAATATCACTCAGTAATTCAGTCTGTAAGCTTATAATTACCATTTAAAAGCATAGCTTATAAGTTTGAATTAAAAAAGGTTTTGTAAGTAAATTCGATAAACTATTTTATGAATTAATTTTAAACGAACTTCCACCTTCTGAAACATATTTATGTTATATGATAAGTTGATAACAAATAAACAAAACGATATATCCAGCACCAAATGGAGATATTGATAATAATAGTCAACGCTTATCTCATCGATTTATGTCTCCATCGCAGATGAAACATTTTGCTTTATTGGGAAATTTACAAATAGATCGATTTGAAAAAAATTGAATTAATTGAATTTTTTCATACCTTGATTAGGAAACAACAATATATGCTATATATGCTAGACATAAAAGTTGAATCTTTAACAGGCCGGCGATTGAAAAATGGCTTAACCGTTGAATAAGCTTTGAATTTTGTGTACACGTTCCAATCCGAGTTTTACATTCCTTGATTGTACGTTGTCGTATTTAATTGTGTGTTTGATACATTAGGTATTATGTAGGTATATGAATCAATATAGTATAATGCTTTAATATTAATTCAAGCCTTCAACATGATCTAGGAATTGTAGGTGTTCAACTTTTTGGTGTACGTTCAGATCCGATCAAACATTAGGCGAATTAACTATACGTACAATTCATTAAATTAAAGCTTTATGAAACATATCGATTGTTTTATTTTCTTTAAATATCGATTCTTACATTCATTCATATATTCTATTTAGCTAGAAATAATTCATGAATAATATGTTAAGGTTAAATAAAGCTGTTTGATTAAAGAACTGAATCCAAGCATTAACTCTTGAATCTTGAATCTGGATTAATTGATATATCGATCGATGAATAAATTAAGCTAGTACTTGAAAATTAATTAGGGTAATATGTAAAATAAAGTATAAGGTGAAAGGTAAATTAAACGAGAGTTAACAAAATAACTTAGAGATAAAAAGAAAAATGATACAAGAATCTAATAGTATACAACAAAAATAACAAACAAATAATAATAATAATAATGATAATAAAGCTAAAAGAAAAAGAAATTGTAACAACCAGACTGAAAAAAAAAATTTTGAAAATACAATTAACAATTAAAAAAGCAATATGAACTGATCAATTAAATGATAATAACAAAACAAAACAACAAAACAAAAGATTAGAAATATATTAAAATCCATTAATTAGGTTTTCTTTTCTCTTTTAATATTATGAAATAAAGATTTAGTAATACCATGAATACCTAAGAATTTACCAAGTCTTCTCAATTGTGCATCTTCAGAACTATTGATATTGGTATTATTAACTTGATTTTCTAATTCAGCATTCATACTTAACATTAATTGATCATTAACATTTTGACCACCATGAACATTGACTTGATTTGCAATATTTGGAAGAATACTATTAGTATTATTAATATTATTAATATTATTGATATTATTGATATTATTGATATTACTAATATTATTAATATTATTAATATTGTTAGTGTTATCAATTTCATCATTTAATTTAAACATTGCATGTAAAGTATCTTCAATTTCTTTAATTGGTTTTTTTTCAACTTCATATTTTAAAAAAACATAATCTCTTAAAGCTAATGAAGGTTTATTTTTTAATAAAGGATCTAAACCATGAGAATGAGTTTCACATTCACCAGTTTTCTCTAATATAACAGTACCTTTAACATAATTAAAACTAATTTTATAAGCAATTTTACAACCTTCAGGTTGTGGTTGAGTATTAGTTGGAATACCTCTTGGAGCTTGAGCCATATTATAAAAAGTATTTGCAGTTTCAGTAGGAGCAGTAACTCTTGGAGCTGCAGTTCTCTTCTTTTTATGATATTTATCTTGATAAAAAACACATCTTAAATGCATAACATAATCATTATCTTCAGGTAGTATGTTTCTATGTTTACCTCTAGTTTCATGTTTTTTAGTTAATTTTTGAAATAAAAACCAAAATTTAAAAAATTGAACCATTTTAAAAATAAAATATTCATTTGATTTCATTGCAAAAACTCTTTCAACCATATCAACAATACCTGATAAATTTTGAATTGGATTAATTTCAATTGGAATTCTAGCAACATCAGTAACATAATTACTAATAGTAACTTCAGGTTTTCTAGCTTGTAATTGAAATAAATTCATTAAGATATTTTCTTGAGTATTAATTTTTTCATAAGCTAAATGAGTAGTTAAATCATATTTTGCTTTTTCATTTGGAAATTGAAGAACTTCATCATCTAAACTATCACTAATTAATTGAAGTGGAACAAATATAGCAGTTTTACCTTCTAAAGAAGATCTCTTTGGTCTTGGACCAACATATCTTAAAGGTCTCTTAACTCTACTGTTTGGAGAAGAAACATCTCTTTCAACTGAACGTTTGATAGGAGGAAGTTTCGGAGTGTTACCATCAGTTGAAATAATGAAAGTGAGATTATCGTAGGATTGTGAATTGGAGGTCATTGTGGAAGTGGATTTTAGCTGCTGTTTGTAGCGTGTATTAGCACCAATATAGACGTTCTTGGTATCAATAGAATTGTAGAGTGAAATAGTATGAACTTAGTGATACCCAACAGCTGTGAATAGAGGTAGTGTGAGTGTAGCTGTGAAGCAAGTGGTGGGAAGGAGTAGTTGGTGTTGATTTGTTGTTCAAAATCAAAAGTGGCTGCTGTTTCTCGCCTTTTTGGGACGTTCTGATTTGCTGGCTCGAAATGTACATACACACAGATAGCTAGCTTACATGGAGTGTATACAAGTAGTAGTACTAAAAGAATAATAGAATTTGTTGAAGTTCTAGTTAAAAAAAAGAATGAATAAATTCGAATAACCAACCCAACAAATGTAACTAAAGAATATTAATTATTATAATCAATTAAAGAGAAAGATTCAGAATTAACAACAACTTGAATAATAGTCATGGAACTAATAACTATATTTAGAGGTAAACCAGTAATTAACTAACAATAACTGAAATCACTTGAATATCAATATATTCATAAGAAGTTTAAGAACCTATAAGCACAGAATTATGAGGTTTTGTTGTGGAAGTAGAATCAGTAGAGATAAATTACGAATTTTCTTTAACTATTATTATTTCTATCATCAATAAGAAAGAAAGAATGATATTTGATTTCTTCTAAGTATGAATTCTTTTGATCATTTAATGCTTTAGTTAAATTACTAACTAAACATGGTCTTGATGGTTCAATTTTAGAAAAGATCAAATTATTAGCAGATAAATCATTATTTTGGCTGGAAATTGAATCATTTTTAGATAAATCAGTTTGATAATTAACGGTGGTCATTGTAATTAATGTAGAAATGTGTAAATATAATAAGTTTCAAATAAAATATTGAATTGAATCAGGATTTCTTATAATGAAGATAATAAAAAATGGAAAAAGAGAGATGATAAGGGTGGCAATCTTTCATTTTAATTAATTGGTAAATTCCATTCCTATTTATATTCCAATTAATGATAATTATCTGATGATCTGATATCAGTTTGATTTATCTAGAACCCTCCAATTCATTTCAAATTGTCTGGTGAAATGTAGTAAATATATTTCTGATCAAAGATTTGTAAGGACCATTCATATGAATTGTAACGTTATCTTTATGATTTGAGTGAATATGATCTGATTCAGGAAATATTATCTGTATTAGATAACAATCAGATAATAATTGAATACTGATAAGAATAAGGATAAGGATAAGAAATAAACAAATGTTAGCTGTAAAACACAATCCGGATCTCGGAATCTTACAAACATCTTTGCACCTGCTCTTAGAAAGAGAAATAGAAAAAATAATCAAAATAAAGAATACCTGTTATTTCAAGTAAAAACCACTGAACTTAACAAATCATTCAATTCTTTAAAAGTTATATTTCCAAAACAGATCCCAATATATGATTAATACATCAATTTAAAAAATTCAATTAAATAAAATTATCAACATTAAAATGTCTCTTTTGCAATCATATATTAAAATCACCAAAGATTTTGCACCTGAATTAAAACAAAAAATCTTTTTTTATTCATTACCATATTTAAAAGGATGTATAATAGATCATGATAATAAAGTTTATAGTACTCATATAAACAGACCTAAATTGTCAAGTTGGATCCAATTTTATGATATATTACAAGTTACATTAATTAAACCAAAAAGTTTACGTATTTATGGATTTTCATTTTCTGATGAATATCAATTAAAATTTACAATTAATATCAATAAAGGCTTTGAAATTGCTTTTGAATTAAGTAGAGAACTAGCATGTGTTCCTGTTTTAGCTGAAATAATAAGTTCATTATGTAAATTTGAAACTATTTCAATTGATTGTCAAATTGATAAGAAAAGTCCTTATTATGATCAAGCAATTCAATTTTTATTAATTATTGTTAATAATTCAAAATATGATTATTTGACAGGAATTGAATATATTAAAGAAATTAAACATAAAATAAATTATAAATATATAAATCAACTGACAATTAAAAAATTACTTAATGAATTGAATGAATATCCATCTCTTGAACGTGTTGAATGTCATATTATGGATAATAGATCTGATAATTATAGAGTTCCAATTGAAGATTTAAAGAAATTGGCTGATTTAGTTGACTTACAAGTTAATGCAGGTGTTAGTAATATGGATCATTTAGATGATAGTGTTATTAAATTTTTATTTGAATATAGAGATAGAATTGAAGTTAATATAACTACAACTGATTTACCATTAAATGATTTTGCATATAGTGTTCATCAATTATCAAATAAATCAATTAGAAATCTTAAATTATCTAATATGTTTAGAATTTTTTCAGCAAATCCACGTGAAGGTTATGGTGAACTTGAAACATTACCAAAATATACAAATGTTGATAATTTATTTCTTTATATTGGATCAGCTAATAAATTTCCATCATTTGTTTCAGATACAATTACTGATGTTACAGTTACATCTCCTGGTGGATATGTTTTACCAAATTTTAAAACTCTTTCATGTATGAAAAATCTTATGTTTTTAGAAAAAAATCCATTAATAAATTGTGAATCATCTGATATTTTTCCAGAAAGTTTAAGAAGTTTATCAATTAATAGTTTTACTGATATTAAATATTCACGTAAATTAAAAATACCTAAAGCTTTAACTGAATTTGAATGTCGTGTATCTCATTTAAATCATTTGAATTTTAAAGATTGTTTAAGTATAACGACATTGACTTTACATTTACCTGATAGAACATCATTAAAGACAACAGATCCTATATGGGATTATATTCCATCATGTATACAAACACTTGAGATTCGTTATACATGTTATAAAAAAGCAATTTTAGATGATTCAGATAAGAGAGTGTTTAGTGAATTTAGAACAGGTATTAGAATACCTGATTCAATTAAATCATTAAATTTAATAATTGGTGCTATTTGCTTTTCACAAATTGTTTATGTTAATTGTAATGAAAAAAAATGGATTAAAAAATTAGTTCCATTAGAAAATAATACATCAGGTGGTATGATTCCAAATTTTATTTCAATTAAAATATCAAAAAATACTAAACTTAATATACTTGATTCAAGTTTTGAAAATTCAGTTTTAGCTTGTTCAAATGATGTTTTTAATAATGTTGAATTTATGAATAGACATTCATTTAGAACTTTTGATAGATATAGTGGAAAAGATGGAGTTTCATTTGCAACTGATTATGAAAATGTTTCATTAGAAATCATTAGAGTTTGTGGTTTCAAAGAGTTTACTGTATAAAAGTATTGTTTTTCGTTTACAATAAAATTTAATTCTGTAAATATATTAAAAAATCAAAACAAGAACTGTAAAAAAAAATTACATAGATAAATCAAACTACAGATGGTGCTGCATTATCTTTGTTTTTACCTTATTTTCACAAATATTGAACATGAATTAACGTAATTAACGTTTTCCAAATGAAGTTCTTGGAACGATTTAGAACTGCATACTCCTATTTTAGAAGGTCTTGTGACTTCTGAAAGTTTCAGATGATGTCTGGGATCACTGGAATGGCATGATGAAGCTTTCCGAGAGTTAATTAATAGATGAGGATAGGTTGATGGTATTTATAAAGAATTTAAAAGAAGAAGGAGACGTGTTGTTCTCTTGAGTCTTTCCCTTAATTCTTCATTTTGTGGTTCTCTTTTTCCCGGCAGGGCTCGCAACCAACCATCCGGATAGTAGCAAACCGGGACTCCGGGTTTGGTCTATTTTTTGGCCTTGAAATCGGATGGTGTTTATGGTAACTTGGAGTTGGTCAGAACTTATACAACTTAGAGATCATATGGTTAAGAAGACACTTGAAGGTATTTCAACTAAGATATCATAACAAGAGTTACAACATGTCAACTTATAAAGATTATATGAATAAAGTATTACAAGAAGGTACTCTATCTGATATAAATGTTGGAGCATTTGGTAAGATTTATAAACTTCATAGATATCAATTAGAACTTACTGATTATTTCAAAGATTTATTAAATAGTAATGGTAATTCCAAAGTTAAAAAAGATATTCAATTGAATTCTGATGTTGAATCAAAAACTACTTATACAAGAGAAGGTGGTTCATTATTATCTGAATCAACAACAATAACAACAACAGGTACAGAATCACTTGATCAAACAACTATAAGCAATGTCAATATAATATATCAAATTAATGTCGATACTCCATTAGTTACTAAAGAATCATTTGAAGAAATGCTTCAATACATGTATGGTTGTCAAAATGAATTTAAACCCAATAAAGTTCCATTATTAATAACAGCTCATTATTTTAAATACAACGAACTATTAAAACTGACATTTGATAATTTATGGGATCATATGTTTGTTCAAGAAGCAAATGATATAATTCAATTTTTAAGTACACAAGATCAACAAGAACCACAATATGAATTCACAGGTTATGATGATTTATGTTCTCGATTAATTAATCATGCTACTTCAAATCTGAAAACATTTGGATTTGGATCAAGTGCTTCAGCTTGGGATAATGTTTCTGATTCATTAATTGAAAAAATTGTTTGTTCAAATGAATTCAAAACAACATCAAAAAAAGATCATGTTAAGTTTATGATAGAAATAATGAAAAGAAGAAGCTCATCTTCACGTTCTTTTGAAAATTCACAATTGAAACATACATTATCAAGTACAATTGAAGAAATCTATTCAAGTGGTTTAAATAGAGATGATAAAGTAGAACTGGCTGTTTATAGAGATGAAAAAGGTAATTGGAGTGGTAAACGTTGTTTTAAGGGTTTAATTAAAAGATTATCATTTAGTAGTACTACTGTTTTAAATGTTTTTGTCTTATTGATTGGGTTCTTTGCTTTAAATGTTTTTTTTACTTCGGTTATTTGGTTTTTTGTTGAAGTTTTTATCTTTTTTGGTGGTGTAACAGAATCATCAGATTCACCTCAATCAACATCAACATCTGGGGCAAATTCGGTTCCCTCTCAGACTCTAGATTCTGCTTTAGCTACCTCAGGATAAATTCATAGTTGTGTTTTTTTTTTAATATACATGTATTAATATTTAATTATTTTTTATTTAATTCAGTTAAGTTTCTTTCTTCTAATAGTAATCATACCACGACACGGTAAATGTCGCACGCGACACACTATTTGTTGTGTTAATTTCAAAAAAGTTCAAAAATTGAATTTTAAAAATCGCTTTTGCATTTTGGAAGGAATTAAGGAATGTATGATTTCACTACTTCATCACACAACTACAATTTCTAATAAGGTTGGTCACAATTTCTAACTAAGTTTGGCATCATGGTATGCCCCAAATCTAGCAAAAAATAGTTTTTTGGCTTCTTCCCAAGTCCCTTTTCCGACATCAGTAGCTTCTGGCCAAGTATCAAGAAACCATTCTTTAGCAGAACCAGTAAGAACAAAGAAGAGAGAGTGGATTTTAACGGAAAGAGCAGTTTCGTCAATATTGGACATTGAGAAAATTAACTAGGTGACTTTTCATTTCCATTCCAATTCAAATTATTCAAGTTTTTAGTATTCAAATAAACAGCTAAGATAAATTGGTTTAGTTTGACTTGCTTGTTGGTTGAAGAAACATAATTATCAATTAAGGTTAAAATATACCCCCTTTTTTTTCTTTGATTTTGAAAAGGATGTTAGCATTTAATTTCATTGATTACAAATAACAAGTTGTTATAACTGAAATGGATATTGAATTTATCATTTAAAAAGTTGAACTATTCAAAAAGACATTTTTCATAGCAGCATTTGAATTGTCTTTTTGTAGATTTATAATTATTATAAGCTTTAACAAATGATGTCCTCTACATGTTGCTTTTAACTCTATACCAAGCTGAATAAATACTTCCATAACTACTTTCAATAAAACTAACAGATCCACACCATTAAATCTGTTAATTTATTGTTTCTTTCTTTTTCTACATAATCCGAAGCAAGTGAATCAAATGAAACATAAACTCTAATATTGTTAAGGGACACTGAAACCAGATTCATCATAATCATATAACTCCAATTGTCTTATTATTTATCCAATTAAACAAAGTCTTTTTATAATCCTTCACCTGAGAAGGTTTTCTTCGAACGATTGTGGATATTTCAAAATTGCAATTACGTTTTTAACTTTCTTCAAGTTGTGCAGCAGCTGATGACCTTGTTTTTTAATTGAATTTATTAAATCTTTGTTGATGTAATCAAAGGTTCTTCTAGAGTATACAAGAAACCTTTGTTGTTCTTCTTTTTCCTCTTTAGCAGATGTTTCAATACGATCAAAATTAATCTCAGAATCATATAAGCATAATCATTGGCAATATTGAAGGTGAATGATTTGGATATGAAAGCAATATAGGGCACCAAAGGTTTTCATTAAAGATCTTTTTTTCCATATTATAGGCCTTTCTTATTTATATAGTTTTGAATTAAATAATTTAATTAAATGAAATTTTTTTTTAATTAATTTTGGATATGAATAATTTAATAGTAAGTT
>JAJLSG010000520.1:0-11817 GCA_030567495.1 Ambrosiozyma neoplatypodis | reverse complement strand
ATCTCTTTATAAGCTACATGCATACATGCATCTATGTTGATAATCAAAGTTGCTATTTGCTTGCTACCAACAATATAATTTCCTAATCCATTTCAAAAGTAAACAAATTTGATTAATTTAGGAGATCCAGGAATTCCAAAAAAGGGGTTGAGATGCGGCTCGCTTAACACCGAATCATTAACCGAAATAAGAATTAAGATATCGATATCTTATCTTTAAAATTTAAATCTAATTGAAATTAATTCACTTAAGTTAATACAGTTACTTACTTACAGTACGTATATAGTAGTAATATAGGAAGTAGAATATTAAAATAATATAAAGCAGTAAAATAATTAAAAAAAAAACAATAAAAAGAAAGTAATCAAAATCAATTACTGGTAAAATCAATCGAAATCAAATGATTAAAAGTGTCTAATAAAAAAAATATAGTTATGTGGTTATTATAATTTTATTAGTTAAGTCGTTATATCTGAAAAAAAAAAGCAAACAAGAAAAATGAATCCGAAACCAGAAACCTTTGTAATTATAATTAAGAGCTTGATTCTATAAATGAAATCAAATTATAACTGAACCGAGTAAACCCAAAATGTAGAATAAATGAAGAGATATATTAATATAATTAAAAAGAATTGAAATAAATATTATATGCATATACTGGATTCAACATATTGATGGTAATAGTAAAATGAAAAAAAAAAAGAACTTGATTAGATGGAGATGAAGTTTAACAATGAACAGGATTGAATGATGAATATGAGGCCAGATAGAAGGTAAGAAACAGTGAAATAACTTATATTAGACCCAGGGAGAAGACTGTCCAATTTCTCCTCCTTGGTATAAGCTAAAACAGAGATTCTACACCATGAAGAAGAGATTATTCATAAGAAAGAGTAGTCCCGAAAGAAACCAAAAGACAGGAAACCATCTTCCTTTTATACCATTTTCTGGGGTGCATGTACGTCACATAATCAACAATAAGACGAAACCGATCGCATGCACACTTAATTAATTGCTCCCACTTTAATTGCTCTTCCTTTTTAAGGATAAGGTTCAACATAAAAACCTAATTAAACCTATATACAGTATAGCTGGATCATGATACAGTATATATATATGTTGAACAGCTAGCTAGAGGTCAGGAAGCACATAAAGCAAGCTGATTTTTTTTAAAGAGATAACACAATTGGCCCATAAAAACCATCAGGAAGAAAAAAATCATTTCGGAAATTTAAATGTGACCAATTGGGCACTTTAAATCGCTTTAAAATCCCATTTTCTCTACTTTTTATTCTTCATATATTTATATGCATGCATGCATGTAACTATAATTGTACATGAAATAATCAACTATATATCTGCTTTAATTGGATAACCGGGCAGTTGTTGGTAACTTTTTAAATTTAATTTAAATTTAATTTAATTAATTTATATTATAATTAATTTAATTTAAATTTTAAATATTTTCTGGCACGTGACGTACATCACGCGATCTAGCCTATGATTTCGATTCGAATTCGAATTCGAATTAATATAATTCGAATTCGAATTTAATAAAATCGCTTAGCTTCAACTAACAGACCCTATACAATGTACAAAGATATATAGCTTTGCTTGAGTCCTTATCATATATACTATAGTTAATACAACGTAATACGTATATCGTTATAATAATACGTACACAGGGTTTACACCCAGCTGGCCAATTAAGGAAATGAAAGTGATAGTGACCATTTCTGTATGGCGGTTATGGTGGTGTGTTTGGTTTAAATATAGAAACGAGCCCAGCAAGAATGCTCTCTGTTTACAAGTTGAAAATAGAGCCTGGGGAAATATAATTAAGGTATACGTATACGTACCATAAAGGGTACACACGTGACTACATAGCTGTTTGGCATGGCCATGGCCATGGTATAAATAGCTACCAGATTCCTACTTTTACTGAAGTTTTAACATGTCCTGACTTATTCTTCTTCTTTATCAAATCAACTCTTATCCTCATTCGTTTATAACTTATCCAAAAATGAAATTTACTACTTCTGCAATCGTTCTTTCTTTAATTTCTCAAGCTTTAGCTGAATCTGTTTCTTTAGTTGTTAAATCTGATAATCAAGATATTAATGGTAAAGGTATTACTTCAATTCCTGTTGTCATTAATTCATACTCAAATTCACACTACTATTATGTTTCAAATTCAACTTCATCTGATTCATTTGATTATAATAACAATGTTTTATACACTACAGGTAGTACATCAACTTATTTTGGTATCATTGGTGAAGAAGTTTTATTAAGTGCTGCAAGAAGTCCAACTACTGCTTACTTCAATTCTGATGGTTCACTTTCTACAACTTTTCCAGGTGATGCTACAGAATTTTATGCTTGTGGTGATGATAATCAAATTTATACCAGTGATCAAGGTGGATGCATTGCATTCTACTTATATAAATCTGGTTCAGATACATCATCATCCTCTGCTTCTTCAGTTGCACCATCATCATCAGCTGCTACTTCTACTTCTTCTTCTGTTACCGTTCCAGCTTCATCATCATTTGCTGCTACTACTACTCCAGCTGCTTCAGGTTCATCAAGTGTTATCACAACAGTCATCAATGGAAGTACTATTACTTCAACCTTACCATGTGGTAAATGTACTGCTACTTCTGAATCTGAATCTTCTGCTGAATCCATCTCAACTTATGAAGGTCAAGCTAATGAATTAGTTAGACCAGTTACATCAGTTGGTTTAATTGCTGGTTTAGTTGCTGCTTTATTAATCTAATTTTCATTATGAATTGTACTATTACTATACCCCAAAATGTGTTCTTTTCTTTTTCTTTCTTTGTTTGTTTGATGATATTAATGATATCAATTGGTTTGCTTTTTAATTCACTTGTATTTGTATTTGTTTGTTCTTTTTAAATTATACGTTGCTTATTGATTCTTTTTTTTTAAAACGTTTTATATCTTTATTGCATTATTTTTTATGATTAATTCCTTTATATGACCTAAAATACCAGTTATCTCTTTACTTTGATGTATCAATTCATGATCATGATCATGATCAAAATAAACTATCTGCACGTGACTGCAGTCACGTTCTCCAGCTCCCAAAAAATTAAATTAAATTAAATTTAAAGTGTACCTTACGCTTAGCTTCAACAGACAGACCCTACCTATATTTCTCTTGATTAATTTGAATATTGAAGGTATACATAATCATAGGTCTAGCTATACCTTCCATTTGCTAATTGGTTGTTTTAAATATAGAATTCAATGACTTAATTACTGATGTTTCAACCACTACACAAGTTAGCTAGAATCTTATCAATTTATCATGTACTACTACTACGTACTTAATTGATTTCATATTTTAAGTATAAGATATTTTGATATTCAAATGATACACACCAGTCAATTAACTCTCTGAAACTAAAAATAAATTTTGATTATGCTATTTATACTTTCACTTCCACTTTCTGATGATTTCCATTACCAATCCACAGGGACTTGTCCCTTTTCTTTTCTTTAAAGGTAATCAAATATCAATATGAAACTCACCAGATGATGACTATAAATTGTGAAGAACAGCTACTTAAGAATCCAATACATGTTCAATCACTTTTTCCATTTGAAAGCAGAAAGATAATTAACAAAACAAAACAAAACGAAACAAATCAAAACAAATCAAAACAAATTAAATTAAATCAACAAGAATGAAATTCACTTCAATTGCAATCACTATCTTATCCTTAATCTCCCAAACTCTTGGTGTTGTTGTTTTATCAGATGCTTTTTTATTCATTAAATCAAACAATGAAACAATCAATGGAAGAGGAATTCAAATGGACAGAGATGCCCATTTTTACTATGTTTCTAATTCCAATTCAACAACTGAATTTTTCAAATACAGTTCAACCAATTTTTTATTTTCTGAATCTGACTTATCAGAATATTTAATTATTGATGATGATTCAGGTCAAGTTAAACTATCATTTTCATCTGAACTTTGGAATCCAACTGAAGTTGTCTTTGATTCTGATGGGTTCCTTCATGTGGATTCAATTAATAATGATACTTTGTTTTATGCATGCTATGATGATTTAGAGATTTATTTTGGTTATGATGATGATGATTGTACTCCAATCAGTTTGTATAAATCTGATCTTTCTTTGAGTTCTACTACTTCTGCTACTACTACAAGTGTTTCAAAGCCTTTCACTACTCGTATTCTTGATGGAGTTACTACTACTACTGATATTTAAGTTATACTTTACTGTATTAACTGATGTTAGTTATTATTCTTAGTACGTAACTTTTAAAAGTTTCAAGTCATACAGTGTTTTTATTTATTGTTTGAGCTGCTTAAGCAGTACTTTTTGCATTTTTCATTTAAATACATATCTATTTATTACTGATTATATCTATTATGCCTAAAATTAAAAAATATATGTTCTGAATTAAATTTAAACCTTTTGTATATCAATTACATGTACATGTAAATATAGGCTCATCCTTACACCTCTAAATGTTTTCCGACAGTAATCCGGATCCGACTTTTCCATTCTAGCTTTCTTTTAATAAATCAATCCTTTCCACTCAATTTATTCCAAATACATGTATATCCTTAAAATATTATGATACCTTATAGTACTTCCTATTTGGGATGAGAAATTTTTATAAATTAGAAATTAATGGCGTTGAATTTGAATAATACTATAGGTCAACAATAGCTTTAATTATATTTATTTTTGTGTATACTATATACTTCGAAGTTATAAAAAACAAGAACTGTTAACTCTTACTGTGTATTAAAATGAAATAACACAACAACATCATTTGAAAAAAAAAAGAACATAATAATACATTCACATGTATAATCTATGGATCATCCATTTCTTGACTAGCTTCCAAAAGCATGACTCTAGCTTGAAAACAACCATCCATTACAGCAATTGTTGTATGATACACTTTAACATAAGTACTAGTAATATCAGCAAGATCTGTTTTAGTTACTGCACCACATGCCATAAATTCAATATCACCATCAACTGCAAGATAATTACCTTTATTTGTAAAACCAGTTGTAATTGAAGCATCACCAGAAATTGATTCAGTAAATGTTAAATCATGTTGTGATCCAATATAACCAAAATAACCATTATCAATATCTTGAATTGAATCACCAGTGAAAATAATAGCTGTACCTAATGAACCATATGCAGTTCTTTGACTTACTGCAAGTGAGTCACCTTTAATTGGATTTGAACTAATTGGAAGTAAATCAGCTAAATCATTACCACCTGGTGGAGTAGCAGTTGCAGTTGGAGTTTGAACACCTTGATTATTTGTTGAATAAGTTTGAACCATAAGTAAATACCTAGTTGTTGAAACTGCAATTGATGATGGAATTAAAAGTGATAATGAGAATATTGATAAAATATAAAATAGTTTCATTTTTTAATTAATATTTGATTGATTGTTTGAAAAAAAAAGATTAGTAAAACATTTTCAGTTGGTTTATATCAAGATATTAACTTCCTTTTATATTAATTTTTCTTTCATTGAAAATAATTGAAATAGACCATGCATATATGTTATTACTCATTTTATTCAAACGATATCAACAACTGGGGAATAAACAATTAAGGTGAATTCGATCATTTATTCCCGAATAGAAACATCTATATATGTTATCTTGAAAATCAATTGTATGTTAGCTGTTTGATAATCAAATGTTCATAGAACCTAGCCATTTAAACCAACTGTTAAATAAAACAAAACTTCAAATTGCTTAATATCATAAAAAACATATAAACAAAACGTAAGTTAAATGCTGATCATATGAATGCTAGCTAGCTGTGAATGCACAGTCCCTCTTGAGTCTTTACGAGTCCTTGAATTAAGTATTCCAATTAAAGTAATCATGAATTAATGAAAGGGAATTAATGGGATTGGATGATCTATATTAATATTATTATTTGTATATGAAAATAATAATAATAAAATTTATGTATGGTATATATATATATCCCATTTGTCGTACGTTGAAATAAAACACGAGATTGTAGTCTTAATATTGTAATCATGATTCATGATCGATGATCGATGATGATTTAGGAGAAATAAATTTTGAAAATATGATATTAAATTATAAGTAAATTAAGTAATTAAAATGTAAATATATTAAAATGGAAATATGAAAATGTAAATGTATGTAAATGAAAGTAAATGTAAATGTAAATGTAAATATTATTGAAATGAAAAATAAAAATTAAACTTGATAAAAAAAAATAAGGTAACACGACACAGAAATAAATGAAATAAATTAAATAAAATAAAATGCAAAGAAAATGATATAGATTAAATGGTTCTTGGTGAAACACTTGAAAAATAATGTAAAACTGGAGGACCAATTCTTTTTGATTCAATAGTTTCTAATTTATATTTTAATTTAGGTATAATTTTTTTAAAATTTTTTTCTAATTGTTTAGTATAAATTAAATGTAAATTACAAACACCATCAACACCAATTTTTTTAATTCTTTTTTTATCTTCAGGAAAACTATTTGCTTTTCTTAAAACATTTTCTTTTTTTTCAAATGAACTCATTGAAACATCAACTAATTTTTCAAAAATTTCATTATATTTCATTAATGGTAGTAATGAATCATTATTCTTAATTTCTAATGAACTAATCTTATGAACTGGATGAGAATATAAACAATCTTGTAATACTTCTTCATATTCAAGATTAAATTTAAATGTTTCATTAAAATCAGATTTAGAATTCAATGGGATGATTCTACAACATTTAGGTGATGAATATCTTGAACCTACTGATAATTGATTTATAAATCTAGCACAATTTGATAACATTGGTAATAATTTTTGATAACCTAAATGTAAATCCCATATAATACCAAGATGAATACCATTTGAATTTGGATCAAATTGAATAACTGGGAAAGTATTTGATAATATAATTGAAGTAACTGAACTTGGAACAGTTAAATGACCTATAATTATAGATTCAACTAATTTAATTTTTTTAATTGAATTTGGTAAATTTTCAAATGTATCTGAATCAATTTGAACATATAAAGTTTGAATTTCTTTTAATTGATTTAATTTTGATAAATTTAATCTAATTGGTGTACTTTTTAAATTTCCAAGTATTTTTAAAATTTTTAATGAATCATTTAATAATGGTAATCTTTTACCTAAATAATCAATACAACTATATATTGTAAGTTGATTAATATTATTGAAAGTGTTAGAAATTTTTAAAGTTTCAGGATTAATTTCTAAACATATTGATTCAAATAAATGTTTAAATGGATCTAATTCTTTATAAACATGTTTATTATGAGCATTAATTGAATCTCTTTGTTTTAAAAAATCCGAAAAACAAGAGAATTGAACTTTTAATTTTGGAAAATTAATATAAGATGAAGCAAAAGCTTTACAACAAAGTCTTGATTCAGAATCATTTAAACCGAATAAATGTTCATATTGTAAAATTAATGTTTTTAAAGATTTTATATTTGACATTATTTCAATAATATGATTAATTGAAGGTTGAATAAATAACCATGGTACAACTAAAGTTAATTTAATTAATTTTTGAAATTGAGAATGATCAATTCTAAATGATTCAACTATATGAATTCTAATTGATGATAAATAAGTACCAGATCTTTGAACAACTGAAGAAGCTTGACCAAAATAATCTTTATAATCAAAAGTTGAATTTTTTGAAATTAATGGAGCTTCAAAATATTGAGATTGAGAAGCAACAATTGATGGATTGTAATAGCATGTATGACCACCATAAACAGCTAGATCAAATGAAGAAATCAAAAGTCCATTATCTTTTAAAAATTTAAATAAAACACGTATTAATTGAACAGGTAATCTTTGATTTGGATATTGTGGGAAACACATTACTGGTAATTGAACTAATTTAGTTTCAGAATATTTAACAGAAGTTTCTTCGAATTCAATAGATAATTTCAAACCATCTTTAATTATATCTAATAAAAAACTAGTTTTTGGTTTTTCAATTAATTTAACTAAAGTAATTAAATCAATAACTTTAAATAAAACAATATTCCAAATTTTTAATTTTAAATCAGTTGGTACATTATTATTATTCAATATTTTTAAAAATTGATGAAATGAATTATCTGAAGTTTTTTTAATTAATTTGAATTCAGGTTTAGCACGTATATAAGCAATTGTTTCAGCATATAAAAAGCAAGGTTGTAGTACTTTTAAACCATTTGAACTTAACCAAGGGTTTTTATTTGATAAGGATACCTTCATTGTTGAAGTTGATTGCTATTGTGAAGAGATGGGTAGACATATTGAGAGACAGAATTGACTTTAATTGGCTGTTGAACTAGTTGATTGGTTGTTGTTTTGATATGAATATTATTTAAGCAATAGAGTTTCAAATAAAGGTAAACACTGCACAGCCGTGCACAGCCCGGATGGGCACGTGACAGAGGGCACGTGATCTGGCCGGGGTAATATATTATATTCGGAGTAATATAATAGATACACCAACTATACACACATGTATTTAAAATTCAAGTAAGTCCAATAACAATTGTAATTTTTAAAGAAGTTGTAGAATTATCAATTCCAAGTTCAGTTAATGGAATAGTAAAGCAACAATTTCTATCTGGATCGTGTTTCATAATCCTCCTATTATACTCATTTCTCTGACGGGTAGATCCAAATTTACCACTAAGGGGTTGACAAAAGCAAGAGGTAATTCTTCTTGGAAATAAATAGTTACATATAAAAGAGCCACCATCAGTATTATCATTAGGACAAAACGTTTTCAAATATATTGTTTCAGTAGAAACAGTTGGATCAGGAACTCTACTAGAAGTATTGGGATCTAGATAAACACCAAATGATAAATCAGGATTCTTGTTTTTGTTCTTTTCTGAATTTGATGTGAAAGTGGTAGCACTAATATTATTATTTTCATAATTGTTTATATAAACAGAAGATTTTGATAAATCCCATGGATGAAATGAATTACTGTCACGGATAATTTCTAGATATTTATTGTCATCTATGTAATGAACAACCATAATTGACCACTTTGAGTTTGCATAGTTAAAACCTTCAGTGTATTTACATTGCCCTTCTTTTATTAGATTGATATCTGGTAAATTTAAAGATATTCTTAATGGTTCAGATTTAGATAAAAGTAGAAAGTTTGTTTTATTTTCATCTAGCATTTGAAAAATTGTATGTAAGTTATCTTTAGAGTAATTAAATGTTCTTAATGATATATGATTAGCAGATTCACTAGAAGCTAATTTATGATATATTTTATTATGAAAAGCTTCAAGTGGAATATAATTAATATTAGATTTATTCACAAACCTAGAAAGATTCATTAAACCTTCAATTGAAACATTAGAAAATAAAATATCATTTGCTAAATATAGTTTAAGTTTATTAACAGCAGTTTCGTTATTATTTTCATCTTCAAATTTATGAATCAACTTAATTGCAAAACAAGCTCTAGTATACTCATCAGGAACATAAAATTTCTCATCTTTAATAACTTCAATTATAATATCAATAGGTACATTATTCCAATATTCAACTGGAGATTCCCAACCTTCAGTTAATAAAAGGTATTTGATTGGTTGTAGTAAATTAGTAGATTGTTTATCACTGAATCTTGAACATACAAACTTTGAATAAATTTGAACATCATATGATTAACTGCATAATCAATAGCTGGTTCTACAATTTCAAGTAATTGAAAATAATGACCTGTTGCAATCATTTCACATGGAATTTTATTTTCTTCTTCAATAATTTCAACACCATATAGTCTCCTTAAAAACAATTCTAAACTTTGTTGAGTTATATATTCATCTTCAAATTCAATTGAATAAGTAAATGATGAAAAATCTTCAGTAATTGTTGTATCATCTGAAATATCTGAACTTGGCCATTTTAACATAGCTTTAAAAAATGGACTTCTGGAAATATAGCATCTATGTAACTTGTATTCCTTTCCAAATGCTTTTATTGTAACATCAGAGTATTCACCATTATTAAATGAAGAATTTGTAATATGGTCTTTTAAAGAAAGAACAGCAGGTATATCAGTTTTCTTTCCCATTTGAAAATTGATTAAGAAGTAGGTTCAAGAAAGAAAGAGACAACATTCTGTTATCTGAATTGAATAATTGAATACTTGAATTCTAAAGGAGTTTATACTATTTGTTACTGAATACTAGATCGAAATCTTATTCGCGCTAATTCGGAGTAATTCCGTTGATAAAGTTGATGTAGTAGTTAAAGGAGAACTGAAAAAAAGGTCTATACACCGTATATAATATATGTAATTTATAAAAAGTATTAGTTAAATATGTTTAAAAGAAAAATAATTATTATATCTAGGAACTGTTCTTATGGATTTAATAACATTTAATTGATATTTCATTTCAGGATAAAGAAATTGAAATTTTCTAATTAATTGTTTATCATACAATAAATCAACATTACATAAATGAAAATTATCATCATAGTTTAAGTGAATTCTAGCACGTTCAACCATTTGACGTTGGCTAATTATTTTTTCTTTTTTTTGAAATGAAGTAAAACAAACAATTGATACATTTTTAAAAATTTCTCCAAATGATTTATCACAATTGATTATTTCTAATAATATTGTTTTTTTAACATGATGTGAATATTTGAATTCTTGAATTATTTCAGTATATTGAATTTCAAATGATATTTTAGATGATGACGATGATGTGGTCATGATTGGTGTGATTGTACACTCATTAGGACTTAAAATATTCTTATCTTTATAAATAGTCTTAATATTATAGATTTTAATATTACTGAAAATTAATGGATTTGATTCAATTAATTGAAATTCATTTTCATAATCATAAATACCTAATTCACCATTCCAGATTAATCCAAGTTCAATAGAATCTTTTAATTTTGAATCATAATTTGGTCTTATAGAAAAGTCTGATGAGTACATACATAAATGTTTAATAGATTTTGGAATTTCAAATTCATTGATTATATTAACTTTATGTAAAGATATGCATCTTATTGAAGTTGATAGAGTCTTAAATGAATTTGAATTTATTTGAATTGTTTGAACTATTAATTTTTTTAAATTTGATAATTTTGATAAATTCAAATCAATTGGATAATTTGAATATCCTATAATTTCTAATGACATTAATGATGAATTACCTAATGAAATACATTCAGTTTTAATATCATCTGTTGAAGAAACTAGTGTTAGTTTCTTTAAATTTTTAAATATTTGAAGCTTTGATAACAATTCAAATTCCAAAGGTAATGTAAGATGTATAAATTGATTTGAAATTAATGATAAATTGTTTGAGATTTTCGATGTTGATGGAATGAATAATGGATTTATTAACTTTGTTGATCGATTGAATAATAATGGATTTATTGGATTACTATTACTTAAAATGTCCAAGGGTGTGGGAAGAATGGGATACATTATTATTTCAAATTTAATTGAATAATATTTAGAAAAAAGTAATTGTAATTTAGGACAACCATTTAAAAATAATTTTTCAATTTGATTTGATGATTTATCCATTGGAATTAAAAGACATGGTTTTATTTGAAAAAGTTTTAAATTTGGACAAGATTGTAAGATAGTATTGATATGAGAAGTGAATTTATCACCTAATAACAAAAAAGATGTGGTCATTGATAGTTTAGTAATATTTCCTAATAGATTATAATTGATAAGTAATGACTCTTCAAAATATA
>JAJLSG010000519.1:0-11830 GCA_030567495.1 Ambrosiozyma neoplatypodis | reverse complement strand
TTTTACAATAATGTCTACTATCGGAAAAGTAAGTTATATCTACTTGAATTGAATCAATCAATTTGCCTATATCTATGATAAAAAAAACAAATACTAACTCCTTTCACAGACAATCACCTGTAAAGCTGCTGTTGCTTGGGAAGCTGGCAAAGATCTATCAATTGAAACAGTTGAAGTTGCTGCACCAAGAGCTCATGAAGTTAGAGTTAAAATTGCCTATACTGGTGTTTGTCATACTGATGCTTATACCTTATCAGGTGCTGATGCTGAAGGTGTTTTCCCAGTTATTTTTGGTCATGAAGGTGCTGGTGTTGTCGAATCCATTGGTGAAGGTGTTACAAATGTTAAAATAGGTGACAATGTTGTTTTATTGTACACTCCAGAATGTAAGGAATGTAAATTCTGTAAATCTGGAAAAACCAATTTATGTGGTAAAATTAGAGCTACTCAAGGTAAAGGTTTAATGCCAGATGGTACTTCAAGATTTACTTGTAATGGTAAACCATTATATCATTATATGGGTTGTTCATCTTTTGCTCAATATACAGTTGTTGCTGATATTTCTATTGTTGCAGTTGATCCAAAGGCTCCAATGGATAGAACTTGTTTATTAGGTTGTGGTATTACAACTGGTTACGGTGCAGCTGTTAATACTGCTAAAATTACTCCAGGTGATAATATTGCTGTTTTTGGTGTTGGTTGTATTGGTTTATCAGTTATTCAAGGTGCAGTTGAAAAAAAGGCTGGTAAAATTATTGCAATTGATATTAATGATAGTAAAAAAGATTGGGCAATTAAATTTGGTGCAACTGAATTTATTAATCCATCCAAATTACCAGCTGGTCAAACAATTGTTGATAAATTAGTTGAAGAAACTGATGGTGGATGTGATTTTACATTTGATTGTACTGGTAATGTTGGTGTTATGAGAAATGCTTTAGAAGCATGTCATAAAGGTTGGGGTGAATCCATTGTTATTGGTGTTGCGGCAGCTGGTAAAGAAATTTCAACTAGACCATTCCAATTAGTTACAGGTAGAGTTTGGAGAGGATGTGCTTTTGGTGGTGTTAAAGGTAGAACACAAATGCCAGCAATTGTTGATGATTATTTAACTGGTAAACTTAAGGTTGATGAATTTATTACTCATAGACATCCATTAGAAAAAATTAATGAAGCTTTCCATGATATGCATGCTGGTGATTGTATTAGAGCTGTTATTACAATGGATGAATAAATTTAATTTAAGAGTTGATTTCTTTAAATATATACATTATTCTTATTTATTAGCGTTAATATAATTTTTTCAAAAGTATTTCGTGTTAATCCTTAATCCTATTAAGTTAATTAAGAAAAGTTATATATAATTGAAAGTAAAGTATAATTGAATTTGTTTGTTTGGTTAGTTAGTTAGTTAAATTTGATAAAATTAGTGATTACGTAAGCGCTTACGTAAGCATATACATGAAAGTGTGGCATACTATGTTTTCAAAATTTCAGAAGTTAATCTGGTGGTCGAATTGTCTGATAAACCTGCTTTCTCGTGGGTGTTCTCGGTTCGATCCTAGTCTTCGCCATCTTAGTATAGTGGTTAGTACAGATCTTTGTGGCAGATCAAACCCAGGTTCGATTCCAGGAGGTGGCATAACTTCTTTTTTTGGTTACATATACTTGCTATATGTCTCACAGACTCTCACTCTGAAGAGTACTCAAGCTTATCGAACATCCGATCCATAAACGATGTAAACATCAAACGAACCACCAATAATTAACGATAACCCTTGAACCTCAGAAAGACGTGCGCCACCCAAAACCTGCTCCTGTGCGAACTATTTAAATTCAAATTTTCAATTATTTCTCTGATACTTATTCTTTTACTCTTAATGATTTTTCTCCTTTTTTTTGAATCAAAAATTATTAAAACAGGAGGTCATTGCCACGACGAAATAATGCAAATTATCAAGTTATATTCGTTGCCATATATCTAAAAAGATTTATGTTTTTTTATTCTCCGAGAAAAGTTTGGTTGTCCCTATAGGAAGTTTGAACTCTGATTTAATATCAATAGAGTTTGAATGTCGAATTGTGGGATACATTATTAAAATTAAAATTAAAATTAAAATTAAATTATATATATAGAAAAGTATGTAGTTATATTAGTTGATTAGTATAGTATTACAGAAATGTCATGATCAATTATTATTATAAATCATGTTTTGAACTTGATTCCAAAGGTTCATTAATCTTAAAAATTCTTGATGTTTAATTGGTTCACCACTAAATCTTGATTTTTCATAAAGAAATAAGAAATCTTTTAAAATAATTATATCTTTGATATCTAATTTTTTTTGTTGTATTTGTGTTCCAAATCTTTTCATTAATATATCTCTTAATGTCATATTTTTATCAACAACCAATTTCAATGCATTTTTGATTGTTATAATATTTCTATATTTAATATCTTCTCCAATTGCTCTTACAACATTTTCATAAATTAAGTCATTTGGAAATTCATCATTATCAATATCATAACTATGATATAAGCCTGGATGTCTAATATTACCTTTAGGTCTTGATAAAATCTTAATTTTTTGTGATTTAATAATTCCATTTTGAATTACTTTTGAACATGAATTTGGTATATCTTTTGGAGTTATTGGTATATAAGCTTTTGGAATATCTTGTAAATATAATTTCAAAACTAAGATTCTTAAAACATACAAAACAATTGAAATAACAGCAAATGCAGCACAAGCAACAACAACTGTAAGTGCTTTAATTGCAACACTAGTTGATTTTGTTGCACTAACAAATATATCAATTGGTAAAACTGTATTAAATGCTAAAAAAACAATTAAAAATATAACTAATGAAGCTGAATATAACCAATTTATTAAACTCTTTGATTTTCTACCAACTTTTTTAAATTTAATTGGTTGAAGTACTGATTGCTGTAGATGTTTATCCTTATTAGTTCTTAGCATTTTCACAACATTTCTTCCTGTCCGAAGAGCTACGTTAGAAGCTCTATTAGGCAGAACTTTAACACCCGAAGCTGATGGGATATTCATATATAGGAGTGGAATCTTTGATGATTTGATGATTTGATGTTTGTTAAAACTAAACAGTACTAGTTAAAATGATAAAGTAAATAAAGTAAATAAAAGCCGAGAAAGATATTCTGTTTTTTTTTTTTTTTGGTTAGTATAATTAAAACAACAACAACTAAATATGATCAAAAATACTATCGGATTAGCTGAAAAGGTCAAAACTAATCTAGTCTATTTCCATCAATGGACAGATACTTCACTTCTATCGATTGAACTAAATCAAAATAATCAATTACAACTTTTAAAAGGTAAAAATCCAAAAGATGATGATAAAAATTTATTTGAATTTATAATTCCAGTTCATAAAATAACTAAAATTTCATTAGAAGATTTAGATATTATATTTAAGAAATTAAATGATAAATTAGATTATAAACTTGAAAAATTATTAATTGCTATAATTGATGTTGATGGTTCAATTTTATACTATAATGTTTATGAAGGTCTTAAAAAACCAAAGAATTAATTTAATTTTATGAAATAAAAAAAACTTTTCTATATAATACTAATTTAATTTATTTATTACATATATATGTACAATCTGATCTATTTTTTTACTTATATATAAGATTTAACTGAATCATTCAAAGCATTAAATAAACTTAATTTACCTGTTGAATTTCGTATATCTAATTCAATTTTTGAATTTTTAACAAATATTTCAATTAATTTTAATAATTCTGGATATTTATCTTTAAGATATAATTTAATAAATTGATTTTTCAATAAATCGATTGTATTTGCATAACAATGACTAAAAAATGAGATTTCACTTGTAGTATAGTTATTATTATTAAATAAAAAGTCTGTTTTCGATTCACTTTTTAATTGAATATATGTATCAATTATTTCATCTAAAATTTCAAGTATTTTAATATTTGTTAAAATATTTTTTTTATTTAAAATTTCAGTTAATGATGAATTTAATTTATTTCCATGATTTTTACTCAAAATTGGAGTGTCTTTTAATTTTTTTTCTTGTTCCTTTAATTCTCTTAATTCTTCATCATTTTCATCATCATTAGTAGTTGTATTTATTCCTGAATTTTCGCAAATTTCAAATGCTTTTGATTTGAATTCTAAAGGTGGTGTATATTGTAATGGAAATGGTAACAAATCTTTGAATGAACTTCTTGTATAACCTTCATAATTTTCTTTGTTTAAAAAATAGTTATAATTTGTAATTATTTTAAATTTTTCATCAATAAATTCTAAAAAACCTTCATTTAAAAATCTTGATTCAGTTGATAAATCTTTATTCACAATTGAATAATCGAATAATTGATATTGGATTGATTTAAAGCCATGTTTCTGCAATCCTTCTGTTGTAATCAATACAGGTAATTGACCATTTGTTGATATAAAATAGTTTGAATTTGGCTTAATCTTAACTTTATCTGATAAATTATAAATCATTAAAAATGCTAAAATTGATATGGAATCAACATCAAATGGGGCAATGCTTTTACCATCTCCCCATAAGTATAAATCTTTTGCTATCATTTGATTCTGCTTCATTCGTAGTTCTTTTTCTTTTGTCTCTTTTGTCTGTTATTCTTATTAAATGTGTGAATTTCTCTTTGTTGTTAAAAAAACAAGTTTTTAATAAGCACAAATTTTTTGAATTTTTGAACTGCGAGTAAACAGCTTAACAGACTTAACAGAGTGCCACCACTGATTTCTTTATAGTTTTTACCCTTGATTCATCATCAAAAATATCCTTAGAAATGGCAAAGTCAGGTAATAAGAAGAGAAAAGTGGAAATTATCCCAACTCCAATTCAAATAGATGAAGAAGAAAAATCTTTAGATGATATTAAAAATTTGTATATTGGTGATGATACAACAGATTATACAAAATGGATGATGTTAATTGAATATATAATTAAAACAGAAAATGAAGATAACATTAGAAATGTATTTGACTCTTATTTAGAAATATTTAAAAATGATGGTAAAATTTATAGAGCTTATATAGAATTTGAATTGTTAAGAGAAAATCGTGATAAAGTTACAGAATTATTTACAAAAAGTTTACTTAAAATCTGTGATGTTAATCTTTGGATTTGTTATATTGAATTTGTTAAGAAATTTAACAATGTAATTATTGGTGGTGAAGAAGCTAGAAATACTGTTTTAAAATCATATAATTTTGCAATTGATAATGTTGGATTTGATTTTTTAAATTCTCAATTACTTTGGACTGATTATATAACATTTTTAACAAATTGGGTACCATCAAATTCAAATGAACAACAAAGTAAAACTGATTTAACAAGACAATTAATAAGGAAATGTATTTCATTACCATTAAAATTTCTAGAAGATAATTGGAAAATTTATACAACATTTGAAAATGAAATTGATCAATCAACTGCAAGAAGATTTATTAATGAAAAATCACAAGAATATATGAAATTAAGACCATTAGTTCAAGAATTAACAACTATAACAAAAAATATAAAGCCAATCACAAATAGAGTTTATTTGAAAAAACAATTAAGTTATTGGTTAGATTGGATTAATTGGGAAAAACAAAATAAATTAAAATTATCACAAGATGAATTAATCAAAAGAATTAATTATGTTTATAAATTATCAACAGAATATCTTAAATTTCATCCTGAAGTTTGGTATAATTATTCATGTTATTTATCTTCTTTAAAAGATAAAGAAACTGAAATGTTAGAAATAATTAATGATGGACTTATATTGAATCCCGAATCATTTATTTTAACTTATCAAATTTCAAATTATTATGAAAGAGAAACAAATTTGGATGAGTTAACAAAATATTGGTTAAAATTAATTGATAATACAACTAAATCATACAATAAATTATTAAATGATAATGAAAAAAAAATGTTAATTGGTAGAACAATAACAAATGAATATTCATATTTAATGAAAACTACAAAAAGAATTTCAGGGTTAACGCAAGCTAGAAATGTTTTTTCAAAAGGACGTAAATTTGATGGTATTACATGGCATATATTTGTTGATTATGCAATGATGGAATATCATTCAAAAGATTCAAAAATTGCATTAAAAGCATTTGAACTGGGTTTAAGAAAATTTAATAAAGATTTTGGATTTGTTAATGAATATATAAATTTTTTAATTTCAATTCAAGATTTATCAAATTGTAAAAGAATTTTAGAATCATCAATTGAAAATTTAAAAGAAGATAATGAATCATTATTTAAATTATTTGAAAAATATTTAAAAATTGAATTAAATTTTGGTGATGCAAATTCAATTAAATTATTACAAAATAGATTTTTAGAGAAATTTCCAAATCAATTACCATTTATTTTAACATTATCTGGATTTTCAAATGAAGTTGATTCATTCAATCCAATTAAATTAACTGATCAATATACAAATCCTTATCAAGTTATAAGTTCAAATCAAGAAGTTGAATATATTTCATCAATTAATGAAATTGAAGAAATTGATAATACTATTATTAATGGATCCAACAACAATAATAATAATAATAATAATAATAATAATAATGCTAATTTAAATAAACCATTTGTTGTCGGTGACGAAGTTTATAATATTTTGAGAGTTTTACCAAGAGCTGAATATTATAAAGATAAACCTGAAATATTTAATTCTAAAAAAGTTGTTGAATTTCTAAAAAATCTAAATATTTAAAGTTATCTTTTTTATATCCTGTATAGTGTACTATTTACTTTGTATTATTATTATTGATTAAAAAAATTAGGGAAAATTTCAATATATACTAAGTGAAAAAACATTTTATTATTAGAAAGGAACGTAAAGGAAAAAAGTAAATAAAAAAAAAAGCAAAATATAAATAAAGATCGTAAAAGTGATGATAAAAGATAATAATAAAAAAAACAAGAAATACAGGTTTACAAAAAAAGAAAACACTATAAAATGAAGGAATTGAATGCATAATAGAAAAACAACAAGTTTAAACGGCGACATAGTAACATAAAGTAAAAAAAAAAGATCGAATAATTAATTGGCTTATTGAAAGGTAATAATATCATTTCAATTATAAAGATTTTTGTCTTTCTGGTAAACTTGGTGGACCTTGTTGATTGTTATTTCTTGGAGGAACAGCTGGACCTGGAACTGGGACTAATCCCATATGTTTATCAACTAAGAATTTTTCTAAAATTAGGAAATTTCTAGTATTTGCTTTATAGGCAATATTAATAAAATCACCAACAATTGGAATGAGCCCAATACCAAAATCTATACAGACATTAACTATCATTTTACCGTAGACAACTTCAGGTAAACCACCGTCAATTTGACCAGCTTTCTTAACTAGCAGTAAACAAAATAATAAATTTAAAATATCACCAATAGCTGGAATCAAACCAATAATACCACCCCAACCTAAACGAATACCACAAACAGTTAGAGATTGATCTAAGAAATAAGCTCTATTTCTAACTGATTTTAAAATCTTTAAATCTTTGGCAGCTAAAAAGGCAGGTAGAGCTCTCTTTCTTTTAGCACCTTTTTGTTGCCAGAATCTAAGTTCTTCTTCAGGAATTGGTTCTTTATAAGGATCACCATTTTCTGGATTACCCAGTTTAACAGCATGATCTAAGCCAGTCTATATAATTATATAAATTTATGTTAGTATTAGATGAAACAGGAGTAACTAGAAGAGAAATTCAATTGATAATTTGATAGGCATTGGAAGAAATGAAACATACTTTTTGTAGAGCGTACTTGTAAGCGTAGTTGGTAAGTTTTGAAGTCATTGATGCTGGACAATTGAGTTGTGGACCTGTAGTAGGAAGAAAGTAGGAGTCTGTGAAACATCAAGAATCAAGATATCCTTTATCCTTTATATATTCCAAAACGAGCCCTGAAATTGCTGCGACGCCAGCGACGCAGGCTGTGCCGCGGTGACCGACGCGTCGCTCGATCCAGGCACAGGAACAGGAACAGCACATTATTCAGCTATTTCAACTTTTAGTTGTACAACTCCTTTTCAAGTCATCTACTCATAGCCCACTTCAATCTCAATATCAACTCTAATCATGTCTACTACTCCTACTTTCTTCAATGAAATGAAAAAATCCTTCGTGGATGTTCCAGTTACTGATGGCAAAATTTCAACTTCAGAATTTTTAGAAGCTGCTGAATCTTTAGTTAAATTATTTGATTTATTAGGTTCTGCTGCTTTTCAAGTTGTTCAAAATGATATGACTGGTAATATTTCAAAGATCCGTACTAAGTTATTAGCCGATCCAACAAATTCATCAACTTTACAAGATTTAATTTTATCTGAAGTTAAAGATAAAAAGAAGACTGCAACTCAAGGTTTATTATGGTTAACTAGAGGTTTACAATTTACTGCTGTTGCAATGAGAGAAACTGTCTCAAGACCAAATGATGAAATGACAAAAACTTTTACTGATGCTTATTCAAAAACTTTAATTAAATTTCATTCAATGTTAGTTAAACCAATTTTTAAATTAGCAATGAAAGCTTGTCCATATAGAGCTGACTTTTTTAAAAAATTAGGTGCTGATCAAGAATTAGTTAATAAACAATTAGAAGAATGGTTATCTGCTTTAGAACATATTGTTCAAATCATTTTAGATTTCTTTGCAACTGGTAATTATGGTAAAGGTTTATAAATAAATCATATTGCTTTTTATTTCATTTAGATTTACAGTAGTCCGTGTTTCTTTTTCAAATATCATCCACATTATTAGACTATTAGATTATTAGATTATCAAATTTATCATCATCATATTATATAGTAAACTTTACTTTTCTTTACTCAATTTTTATTAATATTATACATAAAATATATAATTACCGTATTTAGCTGATAAGCCAATAAGTAATTCTTATCTTATAATTAAATTAAACTGCGTACTGTATTGAATTACTATTAGTAAATTCATATGTTTATATATAAAAGAAATCAATTAAATTAAAAATAACTTTGTTAGTAAATACGAAATTGTAATTTATCTTTTAATACTCAAAAATAATTAAAATAACTTCAAAATTAATTAATCAAAAAGAAAAAACTAAAAGCCAGATATAAGTAAGTATGCATTTAAGAAACTCGAATTGAAAAGAAAGAAGCACAGACTGATCGATAAAAGAAAAGAACATATATACGTACATTTGTGTGAAACTCATAACTTGATTTTTCTTTTTTGTAATTTCCCAATTAAAATTGATCATGTTAATACTTTTAAAATCATTCTATAATCATATTATAATAATCTAATAAAAAGAAAAATGATTAATTATTATTATATATAAATTATTAAATTATTTAAAAGCACATAAACAATTAAAAAGATGATTAAAAAGAGAGATTTCAAAAAAAAATATTAAGTTAATAGTAGTAATAGTAATAAAATAACAAAAACAAGTTAAAAGAACACACGAACGAAAAAAAGATAAAAGAAGTTAATAAACCAAAAGATAATTATAATAAAAAAAAAAGAGTAGAGTATTAAATATAAAACAGAAGATGGGGATTATAATTATTATTAACAAAAATGGGGAAAAAAATTGTATGACAAAATAGATACTAGTAGTAAGCGTTTATATTTTTTCAAAAAATAAAACAAATTATTAAAAAATATATTTAGAAATTAGAAAGAGAATAGAGAATGTCTTGAATTATAGTTTTATTTTAAATTTTTATTTATTATATTTCATTATACGTTGAACATCACAAAACTTGTTTTTAAACTTGGTATTGTATGGACACCTAATGTATACATTAAACTTAGAATAAAGCAAATAAAACAGCACCAATAACACCAAAGACTGAAGTGTATTGAATGACAAATGATGAAGCACCAGAATCTGATGATGATGATTCAGAACCAGAAGCAGTAGATGAATCAGAAGAAGAACCAGATGATTTTGATGAACCAGATTCAGTAGAATCATCAGATGAACCACTAGAAGTTGAGGTAGCACCAGAGGCAGTACATGTGTAGTCACCTTGGATTGAACCTTGAGAATGTAAATCATCAAAGGTATCACAATCAGCAGAACCAGTGGAAGTTAAAGTGAAAGCACCTCTAACAGTCTTTAATGATGGTAAAGAAACATTATCTAAGTCACCAATTAAAACAACAGCACCTGCAACAGATTTTAAGTCTTCAAAGTTGCTAACTGAGTCTAATTTAGTGTTGTTGGAAATAACTAAACCACCACCAATAGTTTCAACATTGTTGAAATCTAAATCAGTTAAATCATCATTGTTAGTAACAGTTAAATCACCACCAACTTTAGTTAAAGTAGTGAAAGATAATTCTTCAACATAAGATTCAAAGAAACCAATAGATTCATTAACGGTAGTTAAGTTAGCCATTGAAACAGAGGAGACAGAGTAAAAGGTAACATTGTTAGCCCATTCTAATAAATCAAAAGTAACATCAGTAGATTCACCATTGTATGAAACACTTAAAGCATTTGAAACAGTTTGAATATCAGATTTAATAGTAGATAATTGTAAGTTATTGTTAATGTTAAAGGTTTCAACATTGGTTGGGTTAATACCGTCAATTGAAGATAATTCAGTATCAGAGATAACAATAGCATTACATTCAGTAACAGCAGATAAACCAGTAGAGACTAAAGCTGGTAAAGTAACCCAGTTAATAGCACCAACTGAAGCTAAAGCACCAAATGATAAAGTATCTAAAATAGTTAAACCAGATAATTTTAAAGTACCAGTAATGGTAGTTATAGAATCAGCAGAGAATGAAGTCAAGCCAGTAGCATTAGTAATGACTAAATCACCATAAATAGCTTTAACACTAGCGATAGCACCAGTTGAAATATCACCTGAAACGTAAACATCACCATCAATGGCATCACAGTCAGCTAAAGTATCTAAATCAGCTTGAGCAGTAGCAGTGTAACCTGATTTGAAAGAACATGATGAAGCGACATCAATGGAAGTTGTGGAAGTTAAAGTGGCCTCTATATTAAATATAAGTAGTTGTTAGTATATATGCCATGATATTGATACGTATAATGATTTTACAACACTGTTGAATTTCTTTTCTGAATTCTGATTGCTCAAATGAAAACCGCCTTAAATTCAACTTCGCCACTGATCACTCGAGATCGCGCTAATAATAGGCACTTTCGGAACGTGTGGAAGATACTTGAAACAGCTCCTTAACTTGTCCAGGGAGCTAGGTAGGAGGTAGCTAGTAGCCATGAGAGCTCACCAATGAAAGCAAAGCAAAGCTTTGCAATACTCTGGTTAAACCCAACAGATGAAACTCCTTAATCCAACCCTTCAGACAGCCAAACAGCTAAAAAAAACCTCAACGTGCGCGCACCAAAAGAAAAGTTGGTGCTGCTATTAATAAAATGAGATTTTCACACTGGACGAAATCAACTGAAAATTAATTCAAAGAATGAAAAGTTTCAGATGAAGACACGTAAGAGTCAACAAAGTTCAACTTTCAATTCATGATCATACTGTGGTAATAGTAATTGTAATAAGTTGGTGTTCTTCAGATATCTTGGGATCAGATGAAAAAAAATCAGGTGTTAAAAAAGGAGGAGAAAATTCAGTTGTAATGAAATAAAAAAAAACGAAACGTACCTATAGAAGAAGTAGTAGCAGCAAAAGCAGTAGAAGCGATTGTTAATAAGGTAGAGTACTTCATGATAATGTAGATGTATTAGCGAGTGAAGATAGGATGGGTATACTTGCTATGAAGAGAG
>JAJLSG010000518.1:0-11890 GCA_030567495.1 Ambrosiozyma neoplatypodis | reverse complement strand
ACAACAACAACAACAACAACAACAACAACAACAACAACAACAACAACAACAACAACAGCTACAACAGCAACAACAACAACAAGCTATTGCTGCCCTTCCTACTTCTAATTTAACCCCAGCTCAAGTTCAAACAGCTCGTAGAGCTGCCACCGTTCCTTCAACTCAACCTACAAATAATCATGTTAAAGAGCTTAAAGAGAGAATCACTAAATTTATTGAGTTGGAAACCAAAACTAGAACTAATCTTAAATCACTTATAGATTCTATTGAACGTGCAACAGTTGAAAGAGTTAGTACTACCAAATTAGCTTCTAAATCAGTAGGTAAAGTTAGTGCTAAAATTATGACTGAATATAATCTGAAAATTTTAAAATTATCAAGAAAAATTGAAAATTATCAAGGTAGAAGAGATAAATTTGAAGGACATTTAAAACATATTGCAGCTAAAATACAAGAATATAAGAAACAATTAGCTAGAGCAAATGGTGAAGTCTTCCATTCAAGTACTTACCTAGATAATATTACTAGACAAGAGCAAGAACGTCAATTACAACAACAACGAGAACAACAAGCTCTAGCTCTAGCTCAAGCTCAAAATAGACTTCAACCTTCTTTATCTTCACCATTTGGAAGTTCTCCATCTTATTCAAACCAAGTTCTTGGTGATGTAATTAATGAATTGGCCGGTTTTCCTACTACCAGCTTTCCTTATGATACTCCAATGTATTCAGATGCTGCAGAAGCTGATTATGTTAAGAATTTATTAGATAATATTCCCCGTGATGAAGATTTTATTGAAGAAGTTTTAGAACCTCAACCTGAATTACTGTCTGGTGTTACTTTGATGAAGCATCAACGTATGGGTTTAACTTGGTTAAAAGCATGTGAAAGTAAAGTTTCTCAAAAAGGTGGTATTTTAGCTGATGATATGGGTTTAGGTAAAACAATTCAATCAATTTCTTTAATGTTGGCAAATAGATCAAAAAATGATGATATTAAAACTAATTTAGTTGTTGCTCCTGTCTCTTTATTACATCAATGGGGTGAAGAAATTTCAAGAGTTGTTAGTACTGAAGCACGTTTTACTTATTATATTTTTCATCAACAAAATAAACTTAAATCTTATGAACAATTAAAAAATTATGATGTTGTTTTAATTTCTTATAATACTTTAGCTTCTGAATTTAAAAAACATTTTCAAATTGCTTTAGCTGAAATGAAATCTAAAAAAAATCAAGGATTACCTGAAATTGGTGGTGAACATTATAGATCTCCATTTTATACTTCAGATGCTGTGTTTTATAGAATTATTTTAGATGAAGCTCAAAATATTAAAAATAAATTAACTGTTGCTTCAAAATCAGTTGCTACTTTAGAAGGTAATTATAGATGGTGTTTATCTGGTACTCCAATTCAAAATAGATTAGAAGAATTATATCCATTATTAAGATTTTTACGTATTAAACCATATTGTGTTGAAGAAAAATTCAAAAGACAAATTTTAGATAATATTAAACATAGTAGAGGAAAATATTTACAGGATAAATCATATACTAAATTACAAACTTTATTAAGTGTTATTTTATTAAGACGTATGAAAAGTGATAAACTTGATGGTCATGTTCTTATTGAAATGCCTGAAAAACATATTATTGAAGATCCTGTTGTTATGTCTGAAAAAGAATTAGAATTTTATAAAGAATTGGAATCAAATTCTGCTAAATTAGCAGAAAAAGTTTTAAATCATAAGAAACAACAAAGAAGTGGTGTTGGTGCATATTCTTCAATTTTAACATTATTATTAAGATTAAGACAAGCATGCGATCATAATTATTTAGTCAAAATTGGTGATGATAAAGAAAGAAAAAATAGAGTTTCAAGTTATAGAAAGTCATATGATGCAGTTAGAGAATTCCCTGATGAAGTTCATGATAGAATTGAAGAAATTAGAGAAGAACTTGGTGATGATGAATTAGGTTTTGTTTGTCAATCTTGTGATGAACAATTACCAGAATCTAAAGTTGTTTTATTAAGTAAATGTGGTCATGTTTTATGTGAAGATTGTATTGAAACTTATTTTGATGATAATTTAGAAGCAGAAATTGGTGATGATAGATCTGCAAAATGTGCTGAATGTGGTACACCTAATTTAGAAGATGCTTGTGTTGATTTAGAATTATATGATGCTGTTGCTAGAGATGATTTAGATTGGAAAGGAGTTAAGAAAAGATTTAGACTAAATAGTAATAATAATGTTGCTGCTGAAAAAATGGCTAAAATCAAACAGTTAATTAAAGAAGATGATGGTCAAATTATGATTTCTGCTAAAATTGATAAAACCATTTCAATAATTCAAGATATTTTTGTTAATAATCCAGGTGAAAAAATTATTATTTTCAGTCAATTTACAACCATGTTTGATATTTTACAAATTATTTTATACACTAAAAAGATAGAGTTTTTAAGATATGATGGTTCAATGACTGCTGATGAAAAATCTCACACAGTTAATAGATTTAGAGATGATCCAACAAATAAGGTTTTATTATTATCATTAAAAGCTGGTAATGTTGGTTTAACTTTGAATTGGGCTAATCATGTTATTATTTTAGAACCATTTTGGAATCCATATGTTGAAAAACAAGCTCAAGATAGAGTTTATAGAATTGGTCAACAAAAAGATGTCTTTATTCATCGTATTCTTATTGAAAATACAGTTGAAGATAGAATTCTTGAATTACAAAAGAAGAAAGAAGATTTAGTTGATGCTGCTTTAGATCCTAATGGTAGAAAGAATGTTGGTAGATTAAGTAGAACTGAATTGGGTTTCTTATTTGGTTTGAATGGATTAGAAAGTTTAGAAAATCATCAAAATCCTCCCCAATTTGGAAGAAGATGATTTACATATAATTAAAAGTATGCATTTCTCTTTTAATTTGAAATGTTTTTTTGTTTTAATTTTATTTTTAATTTATTTTGGATTTAATTTGCTTTTTTCTTGTTTGTTTAATGATCTTAATTATAAATATTGCATCATGTTGTGCTTTTATCAATTATTTTGCTTTTGTGTTTCTTGAGTATATTATTATGTGTTAAATTTTTGTTTCTTTTTGTTTTTCTGTTGCTTTGTCTCTTTAATCTTGTTATTTTATTTTATTTTGTTATTATTCTATTCTATTCTATATTTTATTTTTTTTTTTACATATTTTATTTTATTGAGAGATTGTATTCTTTCTCTTCTGTTTTCTTGCTTTTTTGTTTTGTTGTATTTTATACTGTATACTGCATTGTTCTCTTTGTAAGTTATATTTTTTAATTTCATGTTGTTTTTTGATATTCTAGTAATACTGTAAGTCTGTAATATTATGTGTTTAAAACGCGCTCAAGTGAAATTGAAATCAACTACGATAAGTTAAACTGGAGGAGGAGGAGAGGACACGACGACACGTTGATCACAGCTTTCTCCATCTTTACTGTGTATCACAACCATTCAAAACAAGCATCATGGTATGTTAATCCAATCAAACTAACTTTCATGAAAATATTTTAAATACTAACTAGAACGTGGGAATTAGAGTTTACTTTACAATAATGCTAATAAATTAACTCAACAACTCCGTAGAGACTTAGATACATTTGAAAAGGACCCAGTTATATCACCAATATCATTAATTGGTCAAATCACAACTACGTTAACTAATTTAACTAGAACTTTGAAAGATTATCAAGAATATATCGATAAGCAAACATTAAGTTTAAACGAAGGTGCAAAATTAAAAAATGAAAATAGATTAAATAATTTAAATCAAGAATTAACTGAATATAAAACTAAATTTCAATTATTAAAAAAACAAAGAGAAACAACATTAGCTGAACAAAGTAGAACACAATTATTTAGTACTGCAGTTTCAGAAAATCCATATGAAAATGGTAATATGACCAATAGACGTGCAACTGTTCAAGATATACCTGATGAAGAAACAACACAACAACAACAGAAATATTCAGGTATGGCTATGGAAGAAGGTTTATTAAAAGAACATGATAGACTTAATAGAGGAAATCAACAATTAGATGAAATTCTAGAAATGGGTAAACAAGCATTTGATGATTTAGTTGAACAAAATGAATTTATTTTAAATATGAGAGAAAAAATGGGTCAAAGTTTAGAAACATTAGGATTCTCTCAAGTTACTATCAGAAAGACACAAAGGAAATTATTTGAAGATAAATGGATTTTCTATATTGGTGGTGCTTTAACATTGTATATTATGTATTTAATTTGGCATTATTTGGGCTAAAACTAATTAATTTACTTGTAAATTACTTATAGTTTTTTTTTGTTGATTTTAATTTTAATTTTGTATATTTTTACACATTCTGTTTTAATTTTTTACTTCCTTCCTCCTCATTTTTTAATAAAACTATTTATCTTTATTAATTAATTTAATTTATTTATTTATTTATTTATTTATTTCTCTTAGATACATGTACAAAATTTAGTTTTGTCGTTGAATTAATGGTTGTAAAGCAATAGGTAATGTTTTAGAACAATCACCAATGAATTGCCAACTTTCAGTATCTTCTTCATCTTTTTCTATATTAAAAATTACAACTTTACCACCTTGATTTTTAACGACATCAATATAAGATGCAGCTGGCCAAATTAAACCTGAAGTTCCAATGACCAGCATAAGATCAACAGGACTATTTTTCATTATAAATTCATCAGCTTTATCAATAACATTCCAAGGTAAAGATTCACCAAACCAAACAACCCCAGGTCGAAGAAGACCAGATTTACATAATGGACAATGTGGTAATTGATCTTCATTTAAAAATGGTAATTCTTGTATATTATCAAAATTTTCAGCATTTAATGAATCAGTTATTGGATTTTTATAATTTGCCGATTCTGAATAAGAACAACTAAAATCTGTACAACGTAAATGGAATAAAGAACCATGAAATTCTAATAATTTATTTGGATCATGATTAACTCTTTGTGATAAACCATCAACATTTTGTGTAATTGTTAAGAAATTAATATTATTTAAATGACTTAAATCAGCTAAAGTTTGATGGCCTGTATTTGGAGAAGCAGATAGAGCCATATGTCTTCGATAAGAGTAGAATTGCCAAACCAATCCAGGGTCTCTTTCAAAAGCATCAGGAGTTGCTAAATCTATTGAATTATAAGTTTTCCAATAACCACCAGAACCTCTGAAAGTTGGTAATCCAGACGCTGCAGAAAGACCTGCCCCTACGAGAGCCAGTATTGTTTTGCAGCCATCGGAAGCTAGATAGGAGTGGAAAGAATGGAGAGTGTCTTCCTGGGATACCCTGTCGGACATGGTCGTTGTCTGGCAGTAGTGTTCCCAAAGCAGTAATAAGGACAGAGCCAGAGCCAAAGACCGCTGCCAATCTGCGCGTGCCAGTGAAAATTGTTTTCGTTTTCGCTTTCTGGAGTCGACTCTTCTTCTGCTGTACATGTTTTCCTTTTAACGTGTTCCAGCCTGTAAACAACAAACAGCAACAACTTTCCACGCAATGGTGTCCTCGGCAAGAATACATATGACAGAGGGTCAGAAGAAGTATATGAACCAAAGGCTCACTGATTTGTTAGAAAGAGCAACCCAGCTAAGAGATGAATATGGAAATGATTTCACTTCAACTTTCAATACTCTACCTTTAAGAGCAATGACTGATTACTATAAAATCATAGAAACTCCAATGTCTTATTCAAAGATTAGACAGCTTGCAAAGAAAAGTAGATATACAAATCCCCAAGCTTTTGTTAATGATATGGTTAGAATCACTTGGAACGCTAGAACTTATAATGTTGATGGTTCTATAATTTACAATCAAGCTACCATTTTAGATAATTTTATTAAAGATACAGTTATTCCAACTATTACTAAAAATGATAAAATTCCAGGTGGTGATAAAATTGAATATCCAAATTATGGTCCTTTGCCTTCAGATAGAATATCAGTTTCTCCAACTCCTCCTGTTCAAGTTCAAGTTCAATTACCTATTGTTTCTTCTTCCCTACCTTCAACTGAAGCTTTAGTTCAACAAGCTAGATTACATCAAGATTTATCTCAAACTGTTGAAGATTCTCCAACTCCTGCTTTAAATGATGATTATTATGATGCCGATGAAACTAAACAAGCTGAAGAAGAAGATTATACTGATACACAACATTCTGGTTATGCAACTGGTAATCAATATTTAAATTCACAAGGTTTTGCTTATAATCAAAATAATTATATTTCAAAAATTGAAGATGCTAATGTTCCTAATATTTATAATCCTCCAAAAATTAGTAATGATAAAATTCCAACTGCTCAACTATTAGATTCCTGGACTAGAAGAGGTAGACCTCCTATTGTTGATAAACCTCATGAACAAAGAATTAGAAGTATCATGAGAGGTTTGAAGAAAATCAAAGTTGACGGTAAAACAATTACTACCGTTTTCGATAAAGTTCCAAGCCAACAAGAATCTACAAGATATAATCAATTAATTCCTGAACCAATTTCAATGCTTGAAATTAAAGCTTTCATTAAACAAAAACATTATAATGACGTTGATTCCTATATGACTGATATTATGAGATTAATTACAAATCATAGAACTTATTATACAGATACTCCATATATATTAGACAATCTTAGATTGTTAGAATCAAATGTTACAAGACTTTTTACTCTGGAAATGAGCAAACCAGATTCAGATTATGTTGATGATGCACATTCAAGTAAAATACCATTACCTCATATAAATTGTGGAGGTGAAATTTATAAAATTGGTAGTTGGGCATTGGTTAGAAATCCAAATGATGAAAGTAGACCTATTATTACACAAATTTTTAGAATTTGGAAAGAAAATGATAAAGTTATGGTTAATCTTTGTTGGTATTATAGACCAGAATGGACTACTCATAGATCAGATAAATTATTTTTAGAAAATGAAGTTTTCAAAACAGGTCAATATAGAGATCATCCAGCTAGTGATATTGTTGGACCATGTTATGTTGCATACTTTACAAGATGGCTGAAAGGTGATCCTGATGTTCCATATAAAGGACCATTATTTATTTGTGAATTTAGATATAATGATCGTGAAGTAAGATTTGCCAAAATTAGAACTTGGAAAGCTTGTTTACCTGATGAAGTCAGACATATTGAAGATCCAATCAAATTCCTTGAAAAGCCAAGAATGTTGAAAAAATTACCATCTCCAATTAAACATTTATTACCACGTAATGCTTCATCAAGAGATGCTACACCTAATCCAGTGATTTGCAATCTGAATGCTCCTCCATTGGTTGGTGGTATTTACATTAAGAGAGATGATGATGATGAAACTGACCCAAGTTATTTTGATGATACATTAACACAAAATCAATTTAAAACCTATTTCCCACCAACTTCTAGTATTAGAATATCTTCTTCAGCTCTAGATTTAAATTCTCCAACTCCTCGTTCTTCATCATTAACAAATACACATTCACAATATAATTCACCTCAACAACTGTTACATGCTAATAATTCTGGTTCTTCACAACACCTTCAACAATTATCAGGAATTCCAACAAGTACTATTAATCCAAAGTATACTTTATCAAACCCACCTCATTTTTCAAGTAAATTCACTCCAACTTTACCTAATAATCATACATATTTCAATAATTCTAATAGTCCAATTAATAACAACAATGCTACAAATAATTTTTCAAATCATAGTTATTCTGGTGGTGGAGGACATAAAATTATTCATTCACCATTTAATAATTTAACTTATCAATTTTCAACTTATCATCAAGCTACTTATTCACAAACATTTGTTTTACCAACAAATAAAGAAAAGGGTTTACAAAAATTTGTTAGAAATAGATATGAAAAATTAGATGTTCCAAACCTTGAAAGATTTCATAATACTTCAACAAAGCAAAGTTATTTAACTAATGGAGAAATAATGGTTACACCTGATAATGTTAAAAATAATGAAGAATTACCACCTATGGTTTGGTATAGGGGTCCACCACAATATATTCCAAATAGAATTTTAAATTCAGGATTAAGTGAATCTGAAGTTTTTAGTAATGATTTAAATCCAGTTCTGAAGAAACAAAAAATTGGTAATGGATCAGCTGGAATTTCCAATTTTAAAATAGGACATAGTGCTAAATATTTAGCTTGGAAATTAAAAAAATTAGAAGAAGAAAAAATTTCTAAAGGAGTTGGTGAATCTAGTGAAGTTGTTGATAAAGAAAATGTTGTTTAGTGTATTTTATTTTATTTTATTTTATCTTTTTTTGCTTGTTGTAAACCAATAATTTCTTTGGTTCTATCCTCAATTTGTATTTTGTTTTTCTTTTTGTTGTTTGTTGTCATATATATTATCCAAATTTTGTATTATCTTATTATCTATATCTTATACATGTATATTGTCATTTTAAATTGATAAATCATACTTATAGTCGACTTTATAGGCTCATATTATTCTCATCCGTACACCAGATATAAATACAGACTAATACTCCTGATTTCTTATATCGATCCTGTGTAGTTTTATATATCACCCCTTTCTTTTAATAAATTAATCCTTTCCTTTCCACATCCTTAAAATATTCTGATAGGAGATGAACCTTTTATTGTTCTAATAGGAGGTTTCAATTAACTGGCAGATATTAAATATCAACTTGTTTAAAATACTTGGTTTGGTGATGCGTTGGTATCAGCTGATTTCGTTTGATGAACTTTTAAGTGTACATACACCAGATGTTCATTTATCATCAACGTTTTGGTTAATGGTTATTTTATTGGTCTCTGACTCTCTGAGTATTACAGGCTGGAAGATTGGGTTCACATTATTAGCTACAATTAACTCTACATGGCCGGTAGAGTTGAAGTTTGCTCTTCTGTGACTGGGTGAGTTAATTCAACTTAATTAATTAATTGTGTGATTCTTAATTGTGAATAAAATTAAGTTGGATGGTTAAACGGACCCGATATATTGATTGTTCCTTCATCATCATAGTCAGAACTTTTTAAACTATATTTAAGAACATATGGTATTAAATTATTATGTGCTGTTGGTTGTAAATTCATATGACCATCGTATTTCATTAAGATATCTTTATTATGAGCAACAACATTAGAATTTGTGATAAGTTTGCTGTTAACTGGTACAAGGCGTTTACTGGTTTTGCTGTCCTCAAGTAGTTCTAATGATGTTTCATTTTTATCTCATATTATATTGTTCAAGTTCATCAGGTTTGATAACTGACAAGAAGTTCCAATACCAACTTTTAGATTTCCAACTAGGTCTTTTATGCTTGACTTTTTTCGATTTATTGAGTTTTCTAGTATTTCTTGATTTATTGTTTTTTCTACTATACTTGAATGTTTTCATAATGATATTGATTAGAAGTACTTTATTGAGACAATGAGATATGTTAACTATAATTAATTGTATATATTTTTTTGTGTGAATTAATTTCTATATAATTTTCACTTTTTTTATATATAATCAATTATAGCCAAGAGTATATATATGATATTGTCGACCTCAATATCTTACATACATAAGGAGGAAGCCGAATTGTTAATTATAAATTGATGAATTTTTTTTTGAATCGTATATAACTTTCTATTAATTTAATTACACAAAATAAACTGTTCTTCTTAATTATATTAATTAATTCAAGAATCAAAACATTAACAGCCTCACGAGGACCCTTGATTTTTAAAATCTACGAGCTCGTTATAAGTCTCCTCTTAAAAATTCTTTTTAGCAGACATCGATTCAATTAATTGCATGGCCAGCTACATGCATGCATGTATATAACAGTTTTCACTGCAACCTGCCAATATATTGATCTTTATCTGCTCCGTTTTTAATAGGTTGATTTTTTCTCTTTCATTTCCTTATCGATTACTCAAGTTAATTACTCTTTTCCAATTATGTATAAATACTTCAAGGATTCCCATATTATCTTGAATCACAAAATCAGTCACTAAATCCTTTCATGTTTGTCTGTTTATCAATTTTGTTAAATTTTAAATTATAATTACAAATTACAAAATATGTCCACGTCTATTACTTATGATGGTTTTCAAAAACCTGATTTCAAAGATAAATTAAATCGTTTTGTTCATAAAGTCACAACTAAAGATGGATTAATAGGTTCTTATGATTATGCTGCTTTATTTACTCCTAAAATTCCATTTATGAAAAAAGCAAAGAAAACTCAACCTTTTTTTGGTTTGGATTCTGATATTCCAGTTTTTCTAGGTATGCTTTTAGGTTTACAACATTCTTTATCAATGTTAGCTGGTTTAGCAACACCACCAATTTTATTAGCTGGGTACGTCAATTTAGATGCTGATATTACTCAATATATGGTTTCTTGTTCTTTAATCATATCTGGAATTCTTTCATGTGTGCAAATAACACGGTTCAAAATCCCTTATTCTCCTTACTTCATAGGAACGGGCATAATCTCTGTTGTTGGTACATCATTTGCAACCATTTCAATTGCTGCAAAAGCTTTTCCATTAATGTATACCAATGGTAAATGTGAAACTTCTGCTGATGGTACTCAATTACCTTGTCCTGATGGATTTGGTGCACTTTTAGGTACTTCATGTTGTTGTGCTTTATTAGAAATTTTGATGTCGTTTATTCCACCAAAGATTTTACAAAAGATATTTCCTCCAATTGTTACTGGGCCTGTCGTGTATGTATAATTTCAGTCTTTTGAAAAAATATTTATATAACATTTTTCAAATACTAACTATCTAAATTTTTTTATTATAGCTTATTGATTGGTGTTTCTTTAATTGGTTCTGGTTTTACTAATTTTTGTGGTGGTTCTTGTACAACATGTGCTAAAGGTTTACCTTGGGGTTCAGCTCAATTCATTGGTTTAGGTTTCCTAGTCTACGTTACTATTATAGTTTGTGAAAAATGGGGTTCTCCAATTATGAAATCATGTGCTGTTATTTGTGGTTTATTAGTTGGTTGTATCGTTTCAGCTGCTACTGGTTACTTTTCTCGTGATGGTATTGATGCTGCTCCAGTTGCAACTTTCCCTTGGGTTCATACATTTAAATTATCAGTTTATGGCCCATTAGTTTTACCCATGTTGGCTTGTTATATTATTCTAATGATGGAAGCTATTGGTGATATTACAGCTTCATCTGATGTTTCTAGAGTTGAAATTGAAGGTCCAGCATACGATTCAAGAATTCAAGGTGGTGTTTTAGCTGATGGTTTAAATGGACTGTTAGCAGGTTTAATGACTATGACTCCAATGTCTACATTTGCCCAAAATAATGGTGTTATTTCAATTACTAAATGTGCTTCTAGAACAGTTGGTTATTGGTGTTGTTTTTTCTTAATTATCATGGGTATTTTTTCTAAATTTGCAGCTGCTTTAGTTGCTATTCCAAATGCTGTTTTAGGTGGTATGACTACTTTCTTGTTTACAGCAGTTGCAGTCTCAGGATTAAGAATTATTGCATCAATTCCATTTACAAGAAGAGATAGATTTGTTTTAACATGTTCATTAATGTTTGGATATGGTGCAACATTAATTGAAGGATGGTTTGATGGAGTTTTTACATATTCAGGAGATAATCAATCATTAAGTGGATTTTTGGATGCAATTACTTTAGTTGTTGAAACAGAATTTGCTATCACTGGTGTTATTGGAGTTATTTTAAATTTATTTATTCCCCAAGAATTTGATAATGATGATGAGGCAGCAGATTTAATTGATGAACATGTTATTGAAGAATCAACTTCATCAGGTTCTGCAACTAAAACTGAAAAGGTTTAATCATTTATTTTAATTTAGTTTAGTTTAATATTTATA